>JAYRBT010000114.1:968972-1013916 GCA_036023395.1 Myiotriccus ornatus
GGCGGGGCCGCGGGCGCGGAGCTCCGCCCGTGCGGCCCCGGGCGCGGCGGCACCGCGGGGCTCCCCCGGCCCGCCCGCGGGCACCGCACGCGTGTGAGGGGCGTGGGGCGCGCGGGGGTGCCCGCGCCGCCGAGCCGCTGTTTACTACAGGCACTGGAAGGGCGAGAAGGAAATCCCCCTTCCTTCCCCTCCCGCACCGCGTCCTCCCGGCTCCCGCCAGGCCTGCTGCCTTCCGCGCAGATGGAGGGGAGAGAGGGATGGTGCAGAGGCCGCTGGAAGGTTCCCAAAGTCTCGCAGCCTTCGCCTCAGAATTACAGCTGGACTCCTCGAGCGAGCCGTGGAGGAGGCTCAGGCAGGCTGAGATGAGCGCACAGGCGGTCTGGAGTGTGGGATTCCCTCTCCCGATGCCCTCGGGCCAGCCCTCCCACAGCTCACGAGAGCCTACAAACCACTGCCATGGACTGCCCGTGTCACCCTGGGCTCCCCTGTTTGCTGTCATCGTGTGCCAGGTCTCAGTTTTCCCTCATGATTTTACAAGAAATGTTTTCCTCCGCGTCAAGCGAAAAAACGTAAAACACCCACAAAACCAAACAAAGTGCCGAGTTCTACAGCCGAGGCAGGTTCCCCATCCCTATTTCCCTACAGCCCGTCCTCCTGGACTTTGTTAGTGAGCTGTGGCGTTTGGACACCTGAGGCCTGCTGGCCGGCCACTGGGACAGGACAGGAGAGGCAGCAGCTACAGCTGAACAAGTTATCAGGGCTGAGCTGAAGAAGCAGTGGAGGAAAATCTAAAACAGTTTCACTAGATAGTCATAATAAGGGTGTTGCACTGCCACGAACTACTCCAGTCGGTAATGCAGTGGCCATATCTCAGGCTATGTTATCCTGTGCCACAGACTGCACAAATCCAGGCTCGGAACGAGACCTCCCCCACTCTAACACCAGGTGCTGTACCAGGATATGATTAAAAAATCATTCTGCCTTCAAGAGCTGCCACGAAGAAGTAAGCAAAGGGGTGACTGAGAACAACAGCAGCGGTGACACGTGATTTCAGGGACAGCCTGTCAGCACAGCAGACCTACAGTCTGAGGGGTCTCTGTAACTGAGGCAAGTGTCACGTTAAGCAGATGTTCCCATTTGCTTATGTCTACTCAATTAGAAATTCCTCATGGGCAGGGTGGTGGAGGTAGGTCTTTAGAAATCCATGAAGGGCAGCAAGGCTGCGGCTGAAGGCTCGGGGTGGGCGTATCAGGCAAAAGGAGGTGCAGGAAGGAAATAACAAAGGAACCTGCATGAGGAGCACGTGAGCTGGATGAAGGCCAGCATTGCTGGCAGGGCTAAAGGGATCGAGTTAACACACAGGATATAGGAGCAGCAATTATAGCCATTGAAGATGGAGGGGACTGGCTTAAATGTGAGGTGGATGGGGGGTTATTGAGGAGATTTTTAGTTTGTGGTTCCAAAATGTTTGTTTCTAAATGAATGTGAAACGGATACATTTGTGAGTACAAAATTAAGAGTTCCACATCCTTTTCCTTGCATTTTTTTTTTTTTGCCACTGGGCTGTATGTAAATTAAGTAAATTATTATAAAAGTAGTAACAAAAAAGTATTTTAATTCCATTGAGGCATAATCACTCACTCACTAGCAAACAGTATTGGATTCTCCTTAGGAATCCCTGTGTGATTTGTGTTCAGACCTCTAGAGCTTGCAGAGTCTGCAAGTATGGACACTGTTATTCTGGCCCACAACTCTGACTGGCTTTCCCCATGATTTCTTATCTCCTTTGCCCCAAAAAAGGCTACTACATGACAATGGGTCATGGCTGCCTGCCTGTGCAAGGAGATTTTATTCCAGGGTAAAATTCAGGCCTATTATCTTCGTTATTGTGGTTCTTAAAACAGTTTCAGCAAAAGGGAGGGACTTGAAACGTTTGGGCAACTGCATGAAATGCAGGCGAGTAGTGGCATCTCAGAATTAGTGGAAGTATAGTTTCCTTAGAAAAAGCTGTTCTTTGTTCTTCCACACGCAGTCCTTCCCCTTCCGATGTCGGCTCCCTGACCTGGCTGGTTCCCTGAAAGAAGGGCAGTCATCAAAGGAACGACGGTCAGACCATGGCTCTGCAAGGAAACCGAAGGTACTCACAGGGTCACTTCTAGCAGCAAGGGCACTTCACATTAAAAGGTGTTTGAAGTCGTAGAAAGTAGGGCCATACGGTGGGTCTGAAACTCCCCACACGGTTGTCAATGGCAGGGTCAGGGCATGTCAAGATGAATTCCCACTTTGTGAGTTTTGTTGTGCTACAACTCTGTTTACACGCTGGGACTGCTAACCACAGGGCAGCTGATGACAACACTTCCATCTTTGGTTCTCCTCTAATTTCCTCTGGATTTCAGTGGTCAGTGTGACTTGGATGATGAGGGATGAGTTAGGAGTGAATTCGAGAACCTCCAATTTTACAACTAGTTCTTTGGTTGACTTGCTGTCTTGCTGTGGACAACATACAGCTGTCCTGTTTCCTTTTCTTCCTTACAAAATGTCAGTATTTCCCGCACTAAGAGTGGCTTGTCAATACAGGACAACATTTGCCAGTTATAGCTTTATAAATAGTACGTATAAACGTATGCGAATGCTGAAGAGTTCACCCTCGTGACTTTGCAAGAAGACTTGGGAAAAGATGAACAGTGCCAACAATTCATGTCAGGTGAAAACAAAATGTCCCAGGGAACACAGCAGAAAAATCCTAACCTCTGAAATTATCAGCTGAAACCTGGTGCAGTTAAAATGGTTGCCTCTAGCAGAGGCACATCAGCAAAAAAGTAGAGCTGCTTTCACAGGAACCTCCTCAAGGTGCAGCATATTCAGATTAAAAATTATTTTCCTAGACATTGGAAGTTTGGTAAAGTAACATGTTCTTTTGTTTTTATTTTTTTATCTGGTGCAAGGGTGCAGGACATTTTACGATGACAACCCCCCTGTGTTCCAGAATATCCACACAATGGAGTTTCTTCTCAGTGGTTTATTTTCAGGTTGTTTAAGGCAAAATCTTCCTTGGACATGTGCAGTGTTTGAAAATAGAAACACAGCAGGTATTGGAATTTTGAACATGCAAATTTCAGTGAGAATATTGAAACTGTGGGTCTATGCCACTGGTTCAGAGACAGGCAGACAATCTCTGACACATCCTGTGTTGATCTAACGCACAGTTTCTTGCCAATTTATACCACTTCTTGGTCAGACCATGATTATTTTATTTCTCAGCCTGGGTGTTCTTAGTTAGGTGTGGAATACTAAGGTAAGTTTCATGTGCATAGTTCTTCGCTGTTATAAATAGTTGAATAAATGCCTAAATATTTTGGTCTGCCTGCAGGTAGATACTGTAATGCTGTGACAGAAATAATTTCAGAGCCAGCAGTGAACGACATTTTCCCTTGCTCGCAGTCCTTAACGTGTGCAAGCTTAACAAGACACTCTGTCTTTTTCAATCCTTCCCTGCTGTCATCCTGCACTTTGCACAGGAAGGGATTCCTGTGCCACAGGTTGTATGCCTGCCTAGGCTTTTGGGGAAGGCTGCTTGTGCTCAGAACTTGCTGGAAAGCGCATTAGGACGGTGCCCAAGCTGATATTCCTCACGGTGTGTGTGCCTGATTAACCTGGGCTCGGTGCTGTGTGCAGTGGCTGCAGTGCATGAAGCTACACGGTTTTACATCCCCACACTCCCCAGGGAGGGCTTTGCTGCTGCTCCCGCTGCCAAAAGGCTCTACTGGATGTGTTATCATCTGCCACTAATGGTGCTGTGGTTGGTATTGATGGGTAAAACACTGGGCTCAGCAGAGTCGATTGCGAAGCAGCCGCTTAGAGCAGTGATTTTCCAAGTCTCCCACTGCAGCCAGATCTGTGTCTGCAACGCAACAGCCAATCAAATGGTCACTCGAGGGGCAAATGGAGGGCTGAAGGACACATACACCTAATTTCAGGTCTGCTTCCAAAAAATGGCTGGGGTGAATAATTTTGATTAAAAGTACTTCTAATTCTTTTGCGTAACCGTTTTTGTGAACATTGCAGGACCGTTTTGTCGCAGCTTGAGGCAGACAGCAAGCTTGGAATATTTTAGTCTGGTAGTAAAATTTTGGCAAAATACTGAAAGTCTTGGCAGTTTTAGCTGTAGATGTCTCTAACAGCTCTCCCTTGCAAAATGTTCAGCTACACAAATATTTTGGTTAGGCAGGACACAGCAAAATGAAAGAGATTTTCTTCTTGGAGCTGTCCTTTCTTCTCAGTTTTTTTTTTTCCCCCGGTGTTGTTAATTTTCCACACCTGTAAATACCATCCTGTTCCTGTCCTTCATGGTCCCAAATCATTTGTAACAGCTGTGATAGCTTTGGTTTGTGCACCCATATCCCATCAAATGCTTTGATTTAAAAAAAAAAAAAAAAAAAGCTGAGGTTACCTTGCTGAATGCTGGCCCTCCTAAGCAGCAAAATTTCTTCCAGTATCAGACCTCTGATTATTTAAGAATAAAATTATCTATGATCATTTTTCAGAAAGACTGTTAGCTTCTTCCCAGGCTTTTCAGGAAGCTGCACATACAAAGATTGATATCGTAGGAATGAGTGGGAACAAAGGGAATGTTTTTCCTCTTCCTACAATATAATATTAATGACAGACATTGCAATTATTATTTTTGAGGTCTTTCTTATTAAAAGGAGTGAATATTACTAATCAAAAGTGCTATTCAGGATGCTAATTAGCCTCTTCATTGTGTTGGGATATATTTATCTTCAGGCTTGTGCTCCAGGTCTTCTGAATACATCAGGACAGAAGCACAGGGCTTGAGAAGAGTCCCTCCAGAAGCTGGATAATGCAGCAGGGAGGAAAACAGAGCTTTCAGGATAATGCTGCTAATGAGATTGTGTTTTTCCGTTTGGATGTTAGGAAAAAAAAAAGGGTTCAGTTTCTTTGCCTGGTTTAATGACGAGAAATTAAATTTAGTGTTGAGCAATACTTTTTGAATTTTTTAAGGTACCAGTATCTCCACCTTTCAAGAAAATGGCATCAGAATCCAAAATAGCCCAGTACTATTTAAGCCTTTCAGACAAGGAGCCAGTCAGTGTTTAGGTGTGTGAGACAAGGATCTCTGTCCTTCATCAGCATCCCTGTCCCCATCCACTGTGACCTGAACAAGATTTGTTGCTGCCAGACTTTACTATGTGCTGGAGTCAGCAGCCCAGGGAGGCAGCCCTGGGGCTCCTTTCTCACTTTCAAGAGCTCATCCCTCATTACTATCTTTAGAAGAGCAAAGCTCCACTGACCCAATATAGGAGAGGGTGCATTTCACCTCCATTTTCTCTCTCCATATATTTATTCCTTTCCAGTGAGGCTCAGATTGCCTGCTGAGCTCTCAAACCTCCTTGTGCTCCCCCCTCTCATCTTGCTGAGTGTCTCTGCAGTGGTGCAAATCAAGTTGCCTTTTGTCTAAGTGTTCAGGGAAGCTGAAGGGGTTTGGCACTGCCTGCAAGTAAATGGTAAGAGCATCAACACAACGAGGCTGAACAACAGTACTCAGTGTTGTAAATGATATATAGAAAGACAAGCAGATTACATAAAACCTGCTCTTTGAAAATGATAAAGGAAAACTTATTAATGAACTGTAACAAATCTGTGCTCAATCAGAAGTACTCTGCTTTAATTATTAATGCAAAAAAATGCAAGGATTTTTCCGTTCAGAATTTTTCTGTCTGAAGAAAGACTTCAAAGAAGTCAATGAAGACAAAAGCAGTCCAACCTGTGCACCTTCCTGTGTGATTTGTAGTTTAGGAGTTGACTGTCCTTTGTTTTCGATCCTATCAGATGTGTATCTGAGTACTTGTGATTCATCTCTAATGATGGAGGCCAATTCACCATCAGTGATTTTCTGTGGGAAATCCAAGGTTTCTCTCTAACATTACCAGCAAATTTTTGCATTAGCCCTTCAACATGAACAGTGGAGTCTAAAGACTCTTCAGTTGGTGGGTTTTATGTTTTTATCATGGATTATACGAAATGCTGAGAGAATTGATTTTGCTCAGCCTGGAAAAGAAAAGGCTTCTGGGTGACCTAGTTGTGGCCTTCCAGTACCTGAAGGGAGCTTACAAGAAAGATGGAGAGAGACTATTTACAGGGGCTGTAGTGACAGGACAGGGAGGAACGGCTTCGAACTGAGAGAGAGTAGGTTTGGATTAGGTATTAGGAAAACATTCTTTACTGTGAGGGTGGGGAACAGCTGGCACAGGTTGCCCAGAGAAGTTATGGATGCCCCATCCACGACGTGCTCAAGGCCAGGCTGGATGGGGCTCTGAGCAACCTGGGATAGTGGAAGGTGTCCCTGCCTGTGGCAGGGTATAGAATGAGATAATCTTTAAAGTCCCTTTTAACCCAGACCATTCTATGATTCTGTGACCCAGTGCTTGGTCCCTTCCAGACCTGTGTAAACATTTTCTATATCTGCTTCTCTGTATTTTCATTAGATCTTGTAGGAAAAGTAACTTAACCAATAACATTACTCTGTATACCCCTCCTACAGACATACCTTCCTATTCTCCCTTTTCCAGGGCTCGGATTGTTTTGTCTCTCTCAAAACTTCCCTGAGAAACTGTTGCATAATGTCAGTGCAGTGAGCATTTAGATGTCATCCGAGTCTGCATATGCATTAGTACAATGCAAGTCTTAGTGCATGTGCAGAGGCTTTTCGTGCTGCTTCAACATCAGAGATGTCCCTTGAAGGTGTCAGTGTGTGTAATCAGACTGGGATTCTGGATAGAACAGTGAAGAAACGAAAAACCACATCAGCGCAGCGTCTGAATATCCTTGATATTTCAGTTCTGCTGCTGCTTGTCACATCTGTCCTGTGGTACCACTGCAGCAAGTCAGTGACATCAGAGGGACTGTCCTGTCTTTGCTCCCCACCCAGGGGAGGGCCACAAGCCCCCCGGGAGCAGCCAGCCCTGTTGTGTATGACAGCAAGTGTGTGTTGTGCGCTTTGCCTGATAGCAGCGAGGCAAGAGGCTGTCTGCTGGTGAAAGGAGAGGGTGGCAAGGACAGTGCAGGGCACCTGTATGCCAGGGGAGCCTGAGTATATTAATGCCACCCACTGCTGAGCCATCTGCAGGTTATTATGGTAGGGACTTGATGGACAGCATGTTATTAGAAAGGAGTCACACCAAGTCCACTCCAAGGGCTTAAGCGCGTTTCCTCCTGCTATGCTGTTATTTATCTCTTCACCTCACATCCAGCATTTGTTTTTAATTCACATACTGGCAGTGACACATGGCAATAGTCCAAAAATGCATAAGGCAGCAGCTGGTTGAGCCCCAAAGGAACTGTCTCCTGGCAGTAAATCTGAGGAGCAGACAGCACACCACACTTTAGTAGGTACAGAGCAGGTTGGTCACTTGAATGCTTATGTAGGTGCTTGCTGCAGGGCACGTTACTCAGCCATGCCAGTGGCAGTCATTCCCTGGAGACCAGTGAGGTGGGGATCACACTGCTCTGATGTAGTATGGACTGTGAGTATCCTGCATGCACCAGGCTCACATAGGAGATCTGCAGTTACCCACCTCCTCCTTCCTTTTGACATGAATAGTTGCTACATCCTCTCCTTGAATAATTAAACTACAGCTGAATAATTCAGTCTATTCAGAGTCTATTCAGATTGTCTATTGTCTGGTGTTGAGCAGGGGTTGGCTCTGTGCAGCACCACACAATGGTGTAATGTACTTAATAACTCCAGAGATAACTTTTTTCCCTAGAAGGCCACAAGTGGGTTTTTTAATTTGGTTTGTTTGGGGTTTTTTCTCCCTCTCCTCTCTGTGCTAATACTACCCATAACCCTGTGCCTTGAGGTATCAGTAACCAACCTGGCCATGCCACAGAGTGTGGAGCAGTCTCTATCATCAGACTAGTAAAGAAAAACTTCATTCAAGCATCACCTGGGCAACAACTGCATCAGAAAAAACATGTGCTGTCCTTACTAGCGGCCTTGATCAGGCACTGAATTTCTTCTCAGTCTAACAGGGTTTTATCCTCTGGCCCTAAAGAGCTGACAATGGATGGGCTTGAAGGAGCTGGAGAGAGGCTCTTGTGATTGCAGGCAGGAGGAGCTGAGATGCAAAGGAAGGTTCCCACTTCTCTCAAGTGCAAATCTACTGTGAGAGGCACGTCAGCAATCTTTGTCCCCACCATTGCCTCAGTGGGGTGTGCTTCCCCTGAACTTGGAGTACAAAACCTGATCCTACTTCTCAGCTTGACCCCAGGTTGAATGAGGAGTGTGAGACTGATTGAACTTAAAACTCAGCACTGCCAGCCTCAGAACATATTCAGAACAGACAGGAAAAAATACTGTTTCTGTATTTCCTTGTTGACATCCTCCACTCCCCCTCACTTTCCTTTTTATCATCTGTTGCTACTGCTGCCTCCCACTCCAGATCACCCACCACAGGCCTTTCCCCCCTGTTCTGGTAGCCCAGCAAAGAAGGGGCTCTCCCTGTGGAGCAGTGAGTCTGTCCCAGCAGCACAAAGGGATTTGCAGCAGCAAACCCGGGGCCTCACTGGCTCTGAGGAGCAGAGACAGGTACCAAGTCACCTGGCTGCAGCAGAAGCTGGAGGCAGAGCACAGGGGGTGCTAAGCAAGCAGTTCTGAGCAAAGGAAGTCAAATAAATTATGGATGCAACATCACCAGTCCCACCAGCTCTACCAAGGATGGATTTGGCCCAAGGAAGCAGCAGGAGGGCAGCACGTGAAGAAGTCCGAGCCTGGGAAGGAAGAGAGCTGTGCCCTCCAGCCCACACTGCCAACGCCGTGCATACACAGGAACAGCCACACAGCTCCACGACTGCTCATCTCCAGCTCTCCAACTCTGGAGTATCACTCCTCAGACTAAAACCTTAATGAGTGCTTGCCAAGTTCTTGTAATCACACCAAATTTCATAATTTAAACATGTTTTGAAGCTCCAGAGAGAAAAAACGTACATCAGTGGGAACCAGCCATCTGGAAAGCTTTGGAGTCTTTTCTTGCTCATTTGTTTGTTTGCAAGTCAGCTATTCCGGTACTGTAAGTGTAATTTAGTTATTTATTTAATTTTAAAGTTTTTAGGTTACAACAGGAGTTTTAACTAATAGATGAAGGCACAACTCAAGCAGGGATGATTCGCCACTATGAAAATTAAATGATCCCTGAATGATGTATGAGGTTTGTGGTTCTGCCAAGGTATGATCTGTACTGTTACAACCCCTTACTTCTTTCTAATGCTCTTTGTACAGTGGCATCATTTAGTGTCATTTTGTTGTAAGAGAAGAGAAGGGTCTTAAACTTAGGGTACAAAAAAAGAGACAGAAGCAGCCTGACAGTGACCTATTAAAAATATCATTGGTCAAATCCTCAAAAGACAAAGAGATAGCGATACAAAAATGCCTTCTGAAAACCTCCTTTGGAATACGACATGAACCTGGCCCAGGTGCACTGTAAATTCTTACATTATGTATCACAAAATGTGCCAGCTCTGCCTTCATACAAAATCAAAACTGCTTTAAATAAGTGATTAGGTTGTTCCTTCCATGTTCACACTTTTTTTAAATTTATCCTAAATTAATTATCCTTGCTGACACGAGTTTATGCAGCGTATTATTCCATCCTTTTTCTGAACAGTGGTTTTGCTGTTGTGTTTGTTGTCATTTTTGTTTGTTTTAGTGATCCTTTTGAGGCACTTAAAGGCAAAAATAGAGTCAGGAGTATTGAACACAAATTAAAGTAAAGGAAAAGAGAGACTAGCATGGGAACTACAATAGCAAGGATGACTTTTGTGGAAAAGAATTCAGCACAGGCAGAGGAGTGGAAGGACACAGAAAAACCAATGACAAGAAAGAAAGAGAAGACACAGTAAAAGATAAGAGATGTCAGAAAAGTGTAACACTGATGCAAAAGCTACACAATGATCTGTTATAATGGAAAGAAAACCATTGGACTGCAGAGAAAACTGAAAAGGAAGCCAAAAGAATACAGAATTTTATTCCCAAAGCAATTGAGAGGCCAGTAAAGAGTCAACTATAGAACAAAATTGAATATTCCTGACAAGATATATGACCTTGGAGGAGAGGGCAGCAGTTTTCAGGGTTTATTTTTCCTCAGCCATATCTCAAAAACTGTAGGTGTTGAGTAAATTTTTAATTGAAAGTATAAATGATTTACATGTTCACAGCAGTGCATCCCTCCTTCCTCGACCACCAGTGAAATTCTTTGAGGAAGCAGCAAATCTTGATTTCTAGTGTCATTGTCATAAATAAAGGCTAGTCCTCTAAGCTTTCTCTACTTTCTGACATTGCTTTGTGCTCCCTGTCAAACAAAGCTCCAGTTCAGAAGTTTCTCTTTGAAAGTGGAATATGGCAGTATTTTGGTGGAACATGGCAACCTAATGAAAATATCTGTTTATAGCCTTAGGAGGCAAAAAACCCCAACTGTTAACATTTGGATGTTTCCACAATTAACATTTGTGTGATCTTACATCTTAATGTGAATACATTAGAATGCTTTTGGGTGCTGCATAATAAAGAGCCCGTTACTAAACTTAGCAGCACTTCATGTAGATTAGACATTATAATTGATGCTTACAGAACAGGACCCAGAGAAATTAATTTTATGTTGCTCTGATTTCATTGGCTTAAATTAAAGAGTTACAAAAGGTCTTTATACCACGGGGAAGAAGAAAAAAAAAAAAAAAAGTTCATGGGTGATCTCAATCGTGTTTATTTGTTCTCTGGAAGCGAGTGGATGTGTTGTAATTCCTGCCCAGGGTGAGCTTTGCCAGGCTCACTTCCCTGTGCTGCATCACAGTTCAGCCTCCTCCTCCAGCATCCCTGGTCTCAGGCACATTCCCTGTTTCCCTGCCCTCAGTTTCAGCCTCGAATGACTCCCCTGTCCCAAAAAAACCCGAAACAATACTGCTCCCATGGGGTTTTCCTCAGTCCTGTCACCATCCTTTTCCAGCGTTAAGGCCTTGGACATACCAGGGGTTTTCAGCTCGCAATTCAGGAGCGACAGCAGGAGAAGTGCTCAGCCAGACTGGCTGCAGGAGTAGCCCACACAGCAATTCTCATTAGCTGGCCTTTCTAGACAAGAAACAACCTGAAATCCTTGTCAACTGGTACACATTCCTCTGCCTCCCTTCCCTTCCCATCCCTGCTCCTCTTCATTCATCACTCAGCCCTTCCAAGGGCTCCAAATCTGTGCCAACATCTCCTCTTTGTCCAGGCTTTTAGCAATTTTCCAGTCCAAGACCTGACCTCATGCACAAAGTTAGGAAGAGGAAGGCTTTACCCAGAACAGAAATACTCTCCTCTCTTTTTCCAGAGCCTGCTTGTGGTACAAAAAGCCTCTTTAATGATCAGCCTGGACAGATCTGCTGGCACCGTGTTGTGCCTTCAGCAGAAGAAAGACTGCCAGAGGCACACGGTGCAGATGATTCATCCTAGTCAGGCTGGAACCCGTGCGCTGGGATAGATAACCCAAATCATCCCAGTATTATCTTATACATGGGAGACAATTTGCTGTCTGGGTGCCAGACCTGAGGTCAAGCGGTGAGATTTACAGCTCCAGAGCCAGGAATGTAATTCAGCTGCCGCTGATCAATGAGAGCCTGAAGTAGATGGAAAAGCTGCAGGATTGTACTAAGGTAGGAAGCCCCTATCCCAAGCACAGACTGCAGCCCTGGGCATCTTCCTCCCAGGCAGGTGCCACAAGGCTCCAAATCTGTCCTTGAAAGGACACCACACTATAGAATCAAGGAACAATTTGGGTGTCTGATCCCAGAAGACAACTTTGAGTTGTGCTGGATTCAACACTCTTAAGATACTCCTCCTGCTGTGAAAGGAGAGAAACCTCATCCTTCTTCCCATATCCCGTGAAAAAATAGCACAGATGATATTTGGTCTGCCAGGAAGGAAGAAGGAACACCCTGAATCTAGAATTTAACTTCAGCACATAATCCTGAATCAACACCATCAATGAGCACTGGCAGTGCTGATGTGAAACTCTGTCCAAGCAGTTCTTAGTTAAGCTTGCCCATTCCAAACACTAATCTAAAATTGTGTTTATCAGGAAAGTCATAAAAGCAGGAACTCTAATCACCAGTGTTTGATGAAAGAAAGGAACAGATAAGATTTTTGTGTGTGTCTGGAATCCCTAGTTAAATAATGGCAGAAAAGGGAGGTGAAGACAACAACAGGCAGGGGAAAACCCATAATCAGGCCTCATTAATACTATAGTTAATTGATTTTCTGCTTAGATTCCAAGGAGGAACTGGAAGGTTTCTTTAAGGTGGGTAATAGGTTAGCAATCACTGGAGAGGGAAAGGGAGATACTTGTATGTAAAGAATGTGAACTTTTCCAGTTTTGAAAACTATTTGTTTCAGAAGTTAGTATGAAACTCAGTGGTGCAATTTTCACAGACTATTTTAAGCCTTAAAAGAAATTTTATTCCCCAACTTTGTATGATCAAAAACAAAAAAAAATTCCTTGTTTGTGAGGCTTTCCTTCTCTTTTTGTCGTATCTGGGGAACCATAAACTGAAGAATCCAGCCTTGCTCAACTCTGTCTAATTGCTTGGCCTGCATTTTATTCGCTTTACATTTGTGGTTCAGATGTACCAACTAGTGAGACACAGAGAAGCAAGAATTATTTTCCCAGAATGAAAAAAGGGACAGTAAAATCCCAGATACAACTCCATTTGCCTGCAGAGAAACCAACACAGCTTGAACTGCTCTAAATCTCAGGGTTTGTCTACACAGGGCTGGTTTAATTCAGCTCAGTGAAACCACACACACTTTTAAGTTGTTGCTGCTGACTAAGCTTAAGCAGAAGCAATACAGTGCCAGAAGGGTTGTCCAAGAATATTATCAAAGCAATGGTCTGTCTACACACACAGATAGGTTTAGACAGGATATAATAGGACTTAAATTGTCTTTTGGGACATCCTTACCTGCCTTGCATCCATATGAGGGTTATCTCCTACCTACCTACTAACAAACACACCGTCTGCAATGCTGCTGGATCCTGGGTACAGTAGAGCTGCAGACAGTAGAGCACACAGCCTCTGTGCTTTAATTCTTGTCTTTAAAGGTGAAACACAAACAGAACTGCAACATCCTACCCACCCCCAGCCTTGCTATGTCCACTGTATTAGTGCTGAATTCATCCTCACAGTCCAAATCCAGGAGTAGTGTTGCCTTACAAAACTAACTTTTTTTTTTCCTCCTAAAACCTTTTCCTATTTATACACTGCTTCAACAGCTGTGCCTTATTCCCCGTTCAACATCCATTTTCCCTTAAGAGGGATAATTAATTTAGAACTCCAGGCAATAAGACATAGGTGAGAAACCAGCTTTCCTGGTGTCGCCTTTCTTTTCTTAACCATTAAACAGTGCAGTTCTGCCTTTACAGGGGAAAGGGGGAATACACCTAAAATCAAAACTAGACAATAATTCCTTTTAATGCTATGCTAACATCACGAAACACAGGAGAAATTGCAGGAATCTACTGCAGTATTAATTCATCATGGGGTCTTAGGTACTAAAAAGCCAAGAACTGACAAAATTAGGCTTTGATGTGTCATCTTTCCTTAAGCAACCCCAAGCTTGCCCAAGAAAATAGTTTCAAGAAGTATTTTCAGGAACTTCAGGCGCAGTAATACTTCAGAGATTTCTTTTTCCCACCAGAGCAGACCAGCCTGTTTGCATTTATTTAAGCTTTTCTGTACATGCTCCCTGCTCTGCAGTCCTGAAGGCTGCCAGCACTCAGGAGCTCCAGTTACTGGGTGAATCTCAGCCCTTCCTTACCCCAGATGAGGGATGCAGAAAAATCACACTGACATGGCAAGAGGGCAGAAATGGGTCCTCAGGGTCAGGGAGCTGTCAGGGTAGGTATTTTGTCTCAACTGGTCTTAGGGTGTTGGTGACCCTTACAAAGAGACTCATCCTCTGTGACGGGAAAATAAGAAAAGGGGAAACTGGGGAAGACTTGATGTCATCCTCCTCTCCGCAGGGTTTTAAACCCTCAGTTTTCCCATAATCTGAGAGATGACCTCTCTTGCTGCCTTGGGTTACCTTGGTGCTCATCAAGCTTGTGCTGGTATCTCAGGGAAGCTGCAAATGCATGCAGGTATCACGGCAGGGCATAAGTGCCCTGAGTGCATATAGTGGGCACATAGTGATGATCTCAGTTATTTACCGAGATTTGTGCTCACGTGCAATCACCAACCCTAGACTTGAGGTCAAATCTTTTGATTTCAGTGCATAGAAAAGCCTGTTCTTGATGTTGTAATCGAGCATGTGGAGTGGTTTATTCCATAGCCTTCCGGCAATGAGTGACTTCTGCCAGCCTATTTTTTTTGCACGATTTCCCTTCAGGGCTAAAACACCAGCGGGGACGGTGAAAAACATATTCCCTATCTCCCCCCAACACCCAATAACGGCACAGCGTACGGAGCAGGGAAGTGAAAACATCCACACATACACTGTGAGTCTACTTGGACTCCTCTTTTAATAAAATCCAGGTGATTCCATGTGATTCCACCTTTCCAACACAGCATGTGCTCACGCTGCGTGCATTGTGTTTGCAGAACGCCACGAGAGCAGCTTTATGGAGAGGGGCTCGGCAGATGAGAGCGAGAGAAAAAACCCCACACTTCCCTTAAAGAAAAACATCGCCCACAGAGGACCTCTCAACTCCTAGCAGTGACCTTGGAAGTTGGAAGGACACCCACGGCCTGGACAGGTAAGGGAATTACACGACTGATAATTTTATGGTGTTTTTGTGCTTTCTTTTCTGCACAAAGAAAGAGCAGTTTGCAAAACCGTGTTTCGGAAGAACTGGATCTGTCAGCTGCAACAATAGCTGGGGGAAGATTTAAATAAAATAATAGGTGTTTTTCGTCTTTAATGTCTATAATTAGTTAATGCAGCGTAAAAAACACATCATTGCTCTTCCTCTCTGCACTGTAAAAAAAAAAAAAAAGAAAAAAAAAAAAAGAAACACAACAAAGAGAAAACATGCAAACCCAGTATTTTGTTAGCTTGTCTTTTAAGAGCCTGATTCCTGATTAGTGTGCGTTTGGTAACGATGCATTCAAATGAATAATTTAGACCTTTGATGACAACTTTTCAAGAGCAGTTTTATCAGTGTCAGACAGCTTCCCATTTTTGACCATATAAACGCAAGACAGAAACCACCACTGCCATTATTAGTTTTGGCTCATCTTCCTGCTCTTTGGATAGGAAAGCCCCCTATTTTTTTTTTTCTCCTGGTAGTGAATTAGCATTGTTACTTTTGGAACTCCTGATTGTAAATGCTGAACCAAATATATTACCATAAAAGAAAAAAAAAAAAAGTCCTGCCTTGTACCAGCACTTCTAGAGCTGCAAAGCCAGACACTCCTGGGAAATGCTAGAACTGTGTTTGCACTGGCTTAGTTTTGCAGGTTATTACTTCTGAGTTCTCAGGCACAGACAGTAAACCTTCCTGGTAATAACAACCTTGCTTACAACAGAGCCAGTGATGCCACATTTGCTCACACAGATGCTGGAACAGGAATCCATCCCTGCTCAACAGCGTGTTTTCCTTTGTTGATAGTGCTTTTGGTGGCAGTTAAACTGAGTGTCAGGATTAGTTTTTAATGACTCTACGTTTAGCAGCACACACAACTGCTCCACATTCTGGTACTCACACCAATACCCTCACAGGGGATAGTTTTAAACTGAGCACTGTGCCTGGTCCTTTCTGTTATGGATGTGTGGATCTAGCAGGCACCAGGAGTTCACCTTGCCCTGCATGCAACATCTCAGCTGAAGGCAAAACCAGCTACAGCCTGGTAAGAATTTTTCCCATCCCTGTGGACTTTTTTCAGGTTGTAGCTTACCATTTCACTTTGCTGGGAAGGATATTTATTAGAACGCATTCTGAAACCGACAGATCAGCTGAAAATACCACTAAACATTTAGTATTCCCTTCCACATGCTCATGGAGGTATTTTTTCCCCAGCTTTTCCTTCGAACCTTACTGATTCCTGTTATAAACATAATCTTATGTAGGTGCACACCCTGCATAAGGTGCCAAGCTGCACAGCGTTCTGTTGGATTCAGTAATAGACTTAAATTTAGCAATTTTCTGATTGGAAATAATGCCATTATTCATGTGCCCTTGTACCAACTCCCAAGCTACTGCCTGGCTCTCTTGATAATATGACGTTCCTGATGCGCATTATCTCAGAGGTCAGTGCAAAAGAAAAGGTGTTATACAACTCTCAAGAACAGATCCTCCAAGGAGGAGACATCAGATAGGCGCAAAAAAATGTTATATACTAATCTTGGCACAACATCTGCTGGGTCCTTACACACTTTAAATGTATACTGGTGCTCCCTTTACTGGGTGTTACAGCTGAGACATCAGCGCTCGTTCAGTACGTGTAGTATAGTCAGTGGGATATCTGGCCACAGGGATGGTAAAGAGCAGTGGGCTAATGGGATAAACTGGGGGGAAAGATGAGCTTTTTCTTATTTTTGAGCTTATGGAAGTTTGTGTTAGAGCTTACGTGACTAACCTGCAAAGGCGAAGACCTAAAGGTGGCAATCTAAATCCGCAAGCGATTGAGCAGGGGCAGTCAGTTTGTATTCAGAATTTTACTTCCCTTACAGACCCAAATTTAAAATTTTCAGTTCAGTTGCTCAGTAACCTGGTTGCTACACCTGAAAAAAAAAGCAGGTGCTAAAACCACATCAGCACAACAGTCTGTGTGTGAGCACGGAGCAAGCTGGAGGTGCGAGAGCCATCCTTGGAGTAGTTTGGGTACCAGAACACCCATTAGTCTGCTCTGATCTCGCTGCTGCTGCTGCAGCCAAGCACCTCCCAGCAGCCATCCTCCCTCCTGTCTCCCTGCACTTCAGCCCAGGCACAAGCCAAGGCTGACACTGCCCGGGGGGGACAGGGAGAGGGACAAGGAGCCATTCGGTGTTAGTGGGGACGTGAGCACCTTCAGGCCTCTCCCCGCCACCCACCCCCGGACCTGCAGCTCTGAGCCTCTTCACTTAGTGAGTGCATGCAATTGTGTGTGAAAGCTGGGAGGACCTGGAGATTGAAATATTTGATTTGCCTGAGCAGAAAGGACTTACTGACACAAACCAGGGCCTGTGATGAGATCTTGTTTACCAGGCAAGTGCGGGGCTGGAAATCAATGCACCAAAATTGCTGTGACCAGAAATTAGACTCACTTAGCTAACAAAATTCATTAGAACAAGATATGTCTCACACCACACCTTTTGCATGACTGATCTAACACTTCCTTCTTGCTTTCTCCCTGAATGACCCCTTTAGAGCAAAACATTTATAATGTGCACTTGTAAAAATTCTGAAGTAGAAAATAATAATGAAAAAATGGCAGTCCTTTTTAATGAAGCACTCACTAATAAAGACTTTAATTAAAATGGTTATGAAAAAGTTAAAAAGACAATTCAGAAAACCACAAATGGGTACAGAAACTCACTGTGCAACATCATTAGCAACTGCTTTTAAAGAAACCTATGATGGGAACTCTTTATATTAGAACTTTTTTCTCCCTTCTTCTTTTCCCCGTAAACATCAATTGCCCCACACTTGCACTGGTCATAGTCTTATTAAACAGGTAAAACGATTTTCTTACCAGCACCATGCTAGGAGTTATTCTGCAGAAGTGAAGTTGAAGCAAGAAGCTTCATGAGTCAGAGATGCAGCAGACACAATAGCAGGAGTGTGTGACACCGTAGAACAAGGGGAGAGACAGGAGCTGGTGACTGGATTACTAATAGAGCTGGGGACAGGAGTGGGAGAGAGCTGTGAAGTATCAGTATCTAATAAACTCAGTGTACATCTCATGCTAATATGCCTTTCTTCTGATAAAGCACAGAAAGCCCCAAGGCCCTGCTCACAGAAACTGGTGTGGTGCTGCTGACTAACAGCACCTCTGGCTAATTTAGGCAAGCAGATTAAAATAAGCCTGATAAAAAAGCAACAAAAGGAAAGATTTATGCCCCTCGTATCTTCCTGTCAAACTGATATCCTTGGGATGGCAAATGAGAGTTGGCAGGCCCAGCAGTTTGTGGTACAATCACCCAGTGCGTACCCTGTATTCACGGTTCTGTGAAGCACATTTTGAGGGGCTGGTACTTCTTTTCTTTCTCGCCACTTTTCCATCCAAACAGAAATATCCTCCAGCTAGTCCTCATGCCAGCAAGAATAGCAGTAGATATAATTGCAGACAGAGGAGAAAAAGAGTTTCAGTCTATGTAGATATGTGTATGTACTGCTGGCAATCAGAGGCAGTGAACTGCCTGCTTTCTGCTAAATCCTCACCCAGAGCTCAGCTTTCACCTGAACACACTAACCCTGTGTGGGGCACAAACCTGCCAAGCCCTTGGGCAGAGCTGTACAATAAGTTCACTGCCAGCAGATTAAAATTTGGTTTAACACCTATTTGCCCACACAGACTGAAGAGGTGGCAAAGAACAGGTCTCTCATTAGCACTCTGTGTTGCCCTGTAGACCCAGGAGCTGGTAGGGTTTATTTATATCTTCGGAAAATGGGTATAAAATACAGAAATTATTACAGCTGGGCTTAGACTGGGAGACAGAGGTGTGTTGGCACACCCCATGGTGGCTGGTGCACTGGGATTTGGGATGTGAGACCGGGCAAGGGGTACGTAGGGCACACGTGCCAGGGATAGAGCAAGGGGTTCACTTGGATCCAGAAGCTGAGAGATGGTGTGTGATCCTATGGTCTGATCATGGCTCTGGGAAGCATCCAGCAGGGACAGGCAAGTCCTCTGAGTTGCACCAAAAGAAAGGTTTCATTAGGAAGAAACCCTCTTCTGACATGGGAAGCATGTTATTATTACTAATAAATAATACTTTTTTAAAGAGTCAGTAGGAACTGGGCTTTTAATTTCTGAAGGCAGAGGTCCAGAGCTATAGAACAGTACTTGAGTTTTCATTGCAACTGGTTTCAAACTGGAATTTGAAGAGCCCCATTCTTAGTGCAGACCTCTTTTTCAAAGAATTCAAAGAATAATAGGGACTAAGTTGCTCTTAAACCTCGACTGCAGGGTATTCATCTGCACATCCCACACGTTTGGTAGACAGGATATTGCATTATATTTGTATTTGCCTTTCTGACTTAAGCAATAGCAGATCTTTCCTAGGAAAGCAACAGTATTTAACTAGTGTTGAATTAGAAGTGACACAGAAGAAGCTGGTTTTACAGGGGAAAAAAAAAAAAAGAAAAAATTCCATTGATTGAAGTTACCAGTTTCAAATTACTTTGTTCAAAGTTCATCTACTGGAGTGAAAACCCTATAAAAAATAACCTACAGTAGAAAGTGTATGCATATAATTTGCATAGCTGCCACTCAGAGCCAGACAGGGTAGAAAATAAGAGGTTACAAGCTATTCAAGCTCCAACCCCAAGCCTCAACTGCTTCCACAGTCTCAGCACAGCTGGAGGTTTTTTTGCTGAATTTGTCAGCAGTAAAGCAGGGAACGACCAAGAGAAATGAAAACAGCGTAATTAGACTTCAGGCTTCGCATCCCAGGGATGGGAAGCAGAGCTCAGCACCCCTTTGGAACCAGAAGCTCATCTCAAGAAGTATCACAAACCCAGGCAAAAAAGAAAAAAAGGTGTCCTTAAGTGGTCTCATTCCTATTGTACTTCTGAAAGAGAGAGCTGAAACCAGCTACAGGCTGGATTTGAAACTGAAATGCTGCGTGCTGGTTTGTTTTCCGAGTGTCTACAAATGTTGTACTTTTAGGTGCTTTTTAAAAAAAAATATTGGGGAAATCTAGCAAAGGTTTTTGCAACGCTTTCAGCAGAGCCGTGCTTCAGGGGTGGAGAGGTTATGGCACATTTTCTGAAGGGTGGATTAACATTGGGTAGGACTTTCCATGAGTGCCAAATCCGTCAGCATTCTAGGTTATCAAAGCATATCTGGATTTTGAAAATTTTGCCCGTTTATCCTTTATTTTCCTTAAAAAATAATCACTTCACTTCGAGGAATGTTTCTTAAAGTGGATATTGAGAAAAATGCTACTCTGAACTGAGGATCCCCAGTCTTTCATGAAATCAATACTGTGTGCTAGTTGCCCTCCCCATCTCTGAAAAAAATAAAGCCATAAATCTTTCTGGCATCTCTATTCATTCTCCTAATTACACTGCATAATGCTGACGAACAAAGTGAGGTGGTTTTTTTTTGCTAAATTGTATGTCTGGAGAGGCTTGTGAGGGGGACTGTGTAGTCGTGGAGATAAAGCCTCCAACTCTACATTAATATATAGCGGGGGAAAAAAAAGAAAAGAAATTGGAGCAGCCATAAAGTGTGGAGTACAAGATACACCTTGCATTAGCATTTCTGAGCTGAAGGAATGGGCTATCAAGATTTAGGTGGCATAATATTCTGAATTCTATTTTAAAAGTATCATTATCATCAGAGAACATTGAATACAAACCCTTCCTACGGATTCCCTGCAGGAATAAGGTGGCCTAGCTAACAAAGCCTTGATTTATTCAACAGAACATACTCCTTTTCCCTTTCAAAATGTAGACAAGGCACCTACTGCTGCCATCTCCGTGGTTCAGCTGCCACTGCACAAATGTTCCTTTATATCCAAGGAGCACCTGGGTGCTATTGCATGTCCTGATGTACAATGGTCTCCATTCACAGACCTTGCAAGAAAAGAGCAAACAAGGACACAAGCGACTGCCAAACACACAGAAACTTATACAACTCCCACAGACACACCATTTCCCACCCCCTGCCGGGATTTTCACATAACAACGTGTCAGCAGGCACGTGAAGGAAGTCAAAACAAGAGCAGGATTTGCTGCCTAGCTCTTCCCTTTGCGGGAGAGAAGGGAGACAGTCGGGATCCTTGCAAGCCATAACCTGTAAAACCTGTGTCAGTGCACCTTGACCTGTTCCCCAGATATACTTTTGCTTCTCATTCATTAGTCCTGGCTCATGAAAACGCTGTGCCAAGGACACATGTTCATCTCTCATTCATTTAATGCCATCATTGTGAGCACAAATACCCCTTAGACCCCAAAAAATGCCACGAGATTGGGGCACAGCATGCACTTGGGACAATCCAGCAGATCTTCTGGATCTGGTCTGTGTGTAAGGCTCCCTCTGGCAGTGCACCACAGGGGCAGTCTTTGGGGTGATCTAAAATAGCCTGTCTACAGACTGAGTAGGTCTTACTTATCAGCATCCCAGCGGGTGCTGACCCGCTGGGCAAATTCCAGCCCTAAATTAGGCACAGGAGGAGCCCGGCAGGGGTCAGGGAGACTGCTCAGCTGAGCCAGGCGTACGCACAAGAACTGCACCATAAACTCCTGCTAATTGCAATGAGAGCAGGCTTAGCCCAAAGGAAGGCACGTACCAAAAACGCTGAGGAGGATTCTCAGGGCAGGAGTGGTGTCCTTGTGTGAATTCACCTGTGGAGTGCGCTCCAAATATAGGTACGTGCTGGAACAAGAGAGGCAGAAGCGCTCACGGCATCCAGACAATATCCCTATCATCCTGTAGACTGGCTATCTGATCGTTTTCCTAGATTCAGACCAGTGTGTTACAGCCCTCCTTCCACCCAGTATCTCACATTAGCACAACAATTTTTCCAAAGGAGTCTTTCCAATGACAGTGCATCAAAACCTCCTTTATGAAAGAAGCTGTGATGCCGTTTCTGATACAGCGACCAGAAACCCAACAGGGAGAGAAACAACTCAGGGAGAGTAACTCAGAACTACATTGCTGTAAGATGTCTAGTGTATGACTCTGATCAAATCATAAATAGCGAAAAGCAACCTGCAGACGTTCCCCACAGAACCTATAAATGCACACATTACCACGACAGTTAGGCTGAAGGCATAGTGGGGTTTGGTACTCGCATTACAGATCAGAACAACCGATCCCTTCCCTTCCCACAACTTTCACATCCCAGCCATAAGAAAACAAATCGCAGCGTAGGGAACCGGCAAGTTATGGTGGGTTTTTAAAAGAGGAGGAGATGGCAAATAGCTGTGTGTAACACGCAGTGCTTCGCACTGTTACGCTGTGAAACCCTCCCTTATTTTTCCCTAAACAATTATACATAAAATAGCAGCCTGTCTTAATGCAGCCCCTCTCTGATATGTGATGCCTGAATCTAGTTTGTAAGCAGCTTCTTTTCTGATTAAGACTAAAAAGTATCTTGAGTATTAATCCTTCAGTAGGCTTAAAAGAAAGGAAAAAATAAAGTGAAAAATTGTTCACTAACCAACAAACATTAGCTCCAGGACGGCTATAAAATTGCTTCCTGCATGTCTGTGATAATTCAAGTACCGTTTGTGCTTGCAAAGGAACATGAATAGTTGGTTACTTGGGGACAATACTTGTCTAGCTCACTTTGGAAGCCATTTGTGCCACTAAATCATTTATTCCCAGCACTGTGCTCAGCTGACAGTCCCATACATCAGCTCACCTCTGAGGAGAAGATCTCTGTAAGAGTCTTTGAGTGGCACTTCCCCAGCGCAGAACTCTCGTGTTTTGTCCTGCGGCCCGGGACACCGGTACAACACGGCACCACCTCCTTGGGTTTTGTCAGACCTCAAGGAAGGCTGGCAATTTCCATTTCCCCCCTAAATACCCAGACCTACTTTCCTTTAAAAAACTCTGATCTTTGCATCCCTTTCCACCCCCTCGTACACCACGGTTTCTATAATCATCGTCTTACATAAGAGACCCAGAACCGGGAGCGGTTATTTATCAATGTTTGCGCGCCCTCGCTTTGTCCCCAGAGAGCACCAAAATAACCTCCCAGGTCCCCATTCGATACAAGTGGGCTACTGCATATCCTTGCAATCAGTGGTACCTCCCATCAGCCCAGGGGAGCAATGCTGGGGACGGAGAAAACAAGTCTGTGCTGCTGGGATCACAGGGTCCTGGCCCCAGTGTCCCCTCCCCACTCCTGGCACAGGGTCTGTTCACTGTGCCCTGGCTCTGGCACAAAGGGAGACGTGCAGGAAAACAGGAGGGAGCACCCACAGCAGCACACAAATGTGCACCCAGCCACAGCCAGGCTGCCTTCTGACTTCACCCATTCTTGTCTTTTATTGTTCATCTGTTTGCTTTCAGGTGGCCCTTTTGCAGCACTGTCACTCAGCTGGTTTCTAACTGACCTGGCGGGTTTTTCACTGCTCTCTTCCTGCTCACTGGCAGAGCAACAAAGTCCGGGGGATTTATGTGCCCCAACTCCCACACAGGAGCTGTGAGCGAAGCCTCCTCCCGAGGAGAGGAAGTTTCTGCTGACAGATGCCTCTGTTTGAAATGTCCATGTGTGTTTGGACCCTGATCCATCAGAGCACGGGAGCACTCAGCCTTAGGCACATCCACCTTGCTGTCACCAGCCTATGGAAAGTAAGGTGGGTACTTAAGCCTTTTGAGGGCTTCAAGCTCGGGTTTACTGTCCTGGCAGCTCTGGTGGCCTGCGGTGCTCTAGGCTGATGACTTACAGAGCAGCTAAAGAAGAAAGTTTGCAGCAGATACATATTTCTGCGGTGAAAAAGCACAGAATAACTTGCTTGATCCATTCTGGGGAAGGGCTTCTGCGAGCACACATGCATTTACCCTTTTTATTAGGCACTTTGGTCACAAAATGTATGAACTCAGCCATTTTCCTCTGTGCAAAGCACCTGGAGGCAGGAGTTGCTCCAGGAGAAGTCAGTGGTGCGTGGCCTGTTAGACAGCATACAGGGTGCTGGGGCAAGCAGCAGCCTTATAGGGATTCTCCAAAAATTTAATCCCTCTTTCAATCCACTCCTTGTCTTGCCAATTTGGCTGTGCCAAGCTCTCCATTGACTTTGCCATGGGAACTTACTTTGTGGGAAGCAAGTGGGAACTAATGTTATTTCAGAAGGCTGACGGGGTTTCTAAAGAGGCCAGACAAGTTTGACAACAGAAATCTAGTCCTCAAAAAAAACCCTCCATTTCTCTTTAAAAGAAAAATAAGAAGTTTGGTTTTATTGTGAAGAAATCTCAACTTATTATGAGCATGCAGCTTTTTCAGTGCAGACAAACCAGCACCCCAGCTTGAGCTTTCTGTTACTGGTGCCCTCCATCAGCTTTGTTCTTTGGGCAAACCATTTCCTCAGTGAGCTGCTCTAGTCTGGTGGCCTCAAAAGTTGATTGTCCCTGCTGCTTGCCAGACCCCCTTCCTTCTGCTTCTCCCTTGTTTCCGCAGACGTGAGCTCCAAAGGCAGTACAATCCAAATTAAAAGACTTCATTTTTATAATTTGTCAGCCAGACAAAATTAGTTTTGCTGATAAGGGAAATCCGCTTTTTTGCTGGAAGAGAGACGGGAAGTGGCCGTGCCAGCTCAGGGTATCGTACACAGCCAGGGCTGGAAATAGCAGCACTCAGCCTCAGAGTTCATCAGTGAGCCACTTCTTCAATAAAATAACCCAAACAACTTCCTGATGCTTCCCTAATCACTTCTGTCTGAAATTCTTCTCCCCCCACCCGTTGATTTGAAAAAGCAAATCCCTTTTACTTTTCGTCTCTTCAAAACCTAGATTGCTTTTACTGACAGAGTTGAAAACTCTGTGCTTCTTGATTATTCACTTCTCTTCCACAGTGGTGGTAGGTAGCAATAATCAGCAAATCCAAACTTTTCCATTTGAAATGTAAAGCTGCCTGGTGTTGTCATCACCTAATCTGTGTTATAATAATGCTCGGTTTTCACCTGACCTTTCAAAATCAGCAGATTCAATTACTTGTAGCATTTGCTGAAGATCCTCCAGGGATCTCACCGTAAATTATACTGTATCCTACAGATAGATATGACAACACTAATCAGCAAATTAAATGACAGTGATCACTCCTGCAGAGATACTTAAACATCTGATTGAGCCAGTACATCGGACCCACGCAGCCCAGAGCTTCAGCCTGCAAGAGCTACTGCTCTCATGCATAGGGAATGCTGACCTTGCAAGCAGGAACCTGGAGGTTGCTTAAGATGTCTGATAAAAGGAGGGAGAAAAATGCTGATGCCTCCAAGTGAACACCAATGGACACTGATGGATGGTGACTCCAGCCCCTCATTAATATTTTGCTCTGATATTGCCACCTGTGCAACTTTACACAAGTATTTCCTGACTGGCCAGGGCTGGACACTTTCTAACAACCACCCTTTCCCCCAGGCATGAGAGAGCCATCACTGCCCCAGCACCAACACGCTGCCTCCCTCCAGGCAGATTGTCCTAAGACAATTCCTCCTTGGGGTGTATTCAATATCCTACTCAACAGCCATTTCGCAGTGGATTGGGAACCAAATATTGTCCCACCTGCACCCTCATTGCCCTTCAAGTTTCAGTACCATCAGCTGGCTGCTGCTGGGACTGTGCTCCATGTGTTGTCTGCACAGTGTGGCAAGGTTCAAAATGCTGGGCAGCAAGGGCAGGATGCAGAACAACGAGGCTGTTGGGTGCAAAAGGCCTCCTGCAGGTCACAGAGCAAAGGACACTGTGCTTGGGGCCTGGCTTATAAAGCTTTGGCAAGGCTGGCATGGATGAGCCCAAGGCCGTGGCTCTGCTGGGAAGGTCAGCCAGGTGGGCACTGAGACATGTCCTGTGCTCACAGCCAGTGTCACCTTCATGTGGCCTCGTCCCCAAGCCTCTCCCTGGAGGCAGGTGCTGCAGGAGAAGGGGCCAGCACGGAGCTGGGAGGTGTGATTGAATCCTCCACCACAAGCTGTTATTTTGACAGCTCTATTACAGTCATATAGAAACAACTCCTGGGAAGTGTAAAGCACTGGAAAGAAAAAAAGAAATCAGGGAAATCATCTGTTCTGCAATATGCCAACTTTCACCAAGGAAGAGGACCGGATGCCAATGAAGATTTGCAATGGGTTCTTCCCCTGGCTTTTTCCTTGGCCATAGCTGGTTGCTGTTCACCCCCAAACCCCTGTTTCTCCTCTTATGCCTGTCTGGTTCATGGATCTGATGTTTATTTCACAGCAGCCCTCTCCCCCAGGGGATTAATTCATTTTTCATACTGTATGAAGACCTCAGCCCCAGCTAAAGGGAAGGGATGAACAGCCCTTTGCCAAGTTGCCTTTCTTAGAGAAAAAAAGCCAGAGCAGCTTATCCCAGGAATCACTAGCTGTGCTCAGAGCTGAGTTTCAACTCTACATCCACATGAAGTAGTACGGATTGTGGGAGATACCACAGTGGCTTCCTACCCAAGTGCCACTGACACAAAGCCCTTGTGTGCTGGTACTTGCTGTGCATGTCCATGCCAGGACTTCAGTGAGGGGTTTGGGGAACACAGGTGCATTTCTTGCTTTAACAACAGTGTCAAATCCTGTACAGACCAAGGCTTACATGAAAACACAGCAGCCCTTGAAACAAGAGTCATGCACCCAGCCCAGTGTGGGACTGAAGCAAGGCAGCCCTGCTGGGACCCAAACCATGTGTTCCCATCACTCTGCTCCTTCAGGAGCATCTCCTGGAGGGGTTGGGCACCAGAAGAGGTCTTTGTTCTGCCCACCTTTGGGTACTAGAGATCCATCTTCCTAATCCAGCAGCATTCCTGGAGCAGAGTACTCAGCCACTCTAGCACCAAAAATCATTTCTTCTTTCTTTTTTTCCCTTCTAACCAGCACATAGTGCTGTGTAGCAACACCATCTCATAACCCAACACAAACAATCCTGCTCATTTGTATTGCCTCCTCAGAGGCCACAGAGACACGTACAGTTTTCTCTGATGTGCCACACCTCCCACCTTGGGGAAGGAAAGCAGAAATGCTGATGGAGGAGCTCCACTTACACTCCCTTCCAGTTTCTGGAGGCATTACCTCAACAGTGACAGTTTGTAAGGCAAAACAAATGGCTTGCGAGGCAAGTCTACGTTATGGGGCCCTACCCAGAAGAAATGCCTGTCGAGTATTCCAGAAATTCACTGTGACTTTGGTACATTTTTGTTTGACAAGAGGTACGCTGCAAAGCTTGGATTTCATCCCTCATTATTGCAAATTATTCTGCCAGCTGAAGTACCTTTTCTCTTAGGCAGTACACTGCAAATTGGTGCTGTACTCTGTGCTCAATCAGCATCACCCTTCTGTCAAGGGAATGCCTTCGAGGGCTTCACTCTGCACCTGGCACTTCTTGTGGAGAAGCCCTTGCAGCAAAAGGGAAAGTTTTCAACCTAAGGAGCAACACCCAAGTGCTGCTGGCAGGAGGCATCCTCCCTGGCAGCTTAGAGAAGCTTTAACTACAGCACAGAGTGACATACCAAACCTCTTTCTTCCACTCACAAACCAATGACACCATCAAACACTTCCACAGGAAGTCAGGTTGCACAGTCTCAGCTGTGGGAAGTACCACAGCGTCCTGCTGTAGCAAATCTGGATGCCAGCATGATGCAATTTCAGTTTGAAACAAAACACAATTTCATTCATTTGTACTCTCATTGACTTACTTGTGAGCAGCCAAAAACCACAGGGTTGTGTGATGCCGATGTCCGGGTTGCACATCCAGGAGCTTTCACGGTGCCATGAAGGGCAAATGATGACCACTACAAAACAGCCCAAACTCTTCTTGGGATCATAACCCCAGCCTGCCTTTGGAGCTGCCTTTTTATACCCACCTGGAGCTCATGAGGGTCATTCCCTCCACCTGTCCCACCTGACTCACTCTCCCCCATTTCCTGCATCAGCTGCCTGTGGATTGTTAGCTCCTCATGGCCTACTAACACACGTGCCTTCAGGTTGCCCTCATGCTGCTCCTTTGACACCCAGCTATTCCTCTTCACACTGGTCTTAGTGCTTCCCCTGCCACTTTTACAGGTGTGCAGCACATCTGCAGCACCACCAGCAACTTCATCCCACGGGGGGCTGTGCTTTGGCACGGACCTGCCCCTGGTCGAGGCTGTGCTGTGCTGTTGGTGCGTGACAGCAAGGCTCCCAAATGCTGTATGTTGAGGAGGTTGGTGTGTATCCCTCAGGGGGAAGACGGTGATTTTGCTGTTAGAGCAGATCTTGGAACAGAATGAAGCTCAGTGCTCACTTCTGGCTTCCAGGCCCAGATTTTGCAGCTGGGGTGGTTGTACCCACAGCTTCTGCCGTGCCTAAGCAGCTCATTTACAGTGACATTGTCCCAGGGACAGCCCTTTTCTCCTGCTTGCCTTTTTTGAGCACATATTTTTAAGGCAGTGCTTAGTCTGCTGGGGCCACAGGCTTAGGTGGAGCTTTGTGGGAGGCTCATGGTATAACATTACTAGAGTAAAAGCTACAAATAATGCCCTCTGCTTTCTCCCTTCCCCCTTTTCCCGTGTCCTCTGCCATGGATATCATGGCATTGTTCTGAAACCATTATACAAGCAGCTCTTGTAGCTGGGATTGCTTACAGGAAAATCAAGACAGGGCAGGTATTTTAGCCACGGAACACCAAGGAGAGTTTCATTTGTCATGAGCTGGAGTGATTCAAAGTAATTCTTGCATGTTTTGGATGGGAGATGCTGACTTCAGTCAGAGCATGAGCTGTGCAAAATGCTTATTTTTATAGTTTTGACGTAAATCATGGAATGTTTTCATTCTTAATTTGGAACACTTGCCCCAAATGTTCCAAGTCTCTGTAGATAAGTCCAGGCTCTTTTCTTCCTCACGACACACGTCCATACACAGTAAAGTCCCAGGGTTGACTGCCCAAGTCATTTCTCTGGACTGAGCACAGGACCAAGGCATTTTTTAAAAGCTGTAACTTCCAGCAACCTCCAGAGCGCACTGATGCCAAGTAAGAAGCACAGTTTTGCTATCTAAGATCTATCTTCTTCTCTGCAGAAGTGCCATGGGTCATTTGCTTAATAAAACAAACCAAGCACATACACAAAAATAATTTCCTTGGTTATATTTTTCTCTGGGGATGGTTAAACTGTCAGCTTTGCTGAGCTACGTTCTCCCCTCTCATTCTTTCTCATGGGGGATGTCCTGCCACAGGGGACTTGTTGCAAACTCACATTCTGAAATATTCCAGAGGATTTAATATTAATTCACATATAAAAGACTTGCAAAATAATTCTCTTTTGAAATGATCATATGCTATCAAATAGTTTCTAGAGCTGATACTGTTCAGCTTTGACAAGGAGTTCAAAATACAGTCAGTGCAAACACTTGTGATCCCAGGGTAACACGGTCATCATTTTTCAGATCAATCACTGTCTCAAGGTACAGGCAGACGATCACTGAGATTCATCATCCACTGATACTGAGATCCATTTCAAACCATCCCATGTTATTGGTATCCTTTCGTGTTGAACAAGGAGCTCTCTCTCCAGTCGTATCTTCTCTCATCCCTGGAAGGCCCTACTTGGCCAACAACAATAAACCCTTGAGAACGACAGAGCACATCTCAAAACCTCCAGAAGTGAACGTGGGAAAAGCAGCAGCTTTTTGCTTTAATCTAGGACACTGGCTAAGAATCAACTGCTGTAATGGATAGCGAGGCAAAAATGTGAACCCACAGGGCCTGTCTCATATGGAGGCACACTTAAGAACAGAGTTTCTCACATTTGGAGTCTCAGCTGTCAATCTCTGCAGCCACCCACAGTCACAAGTAATGGTGTGAGATCACCGCCAACACCCTCACATTGAGACTTGGGCTCAGTATTTAATATCCCTGATCATCCATCACTTAAAATCCCCCGAAACCCAGCTCTCAAAACACTTTAAAGGATTAATAATTAAAAGCTGCCTAGATGGGAATGTAACGTGCCAAAACGTTGGCTAGGAGAGGCAACTTGGCACAACAATTTGCATTACAGGCTTTTCATCAGTTACAATAAAAAACGATGGTGCCATCGCTATTTCATTATTAAATTAATGTACTTCCATATTTTTTTGGCTCCCATGTGGCAGAAACATCCCTGTGGCAATAGGAAGACTCTTGGCAGACCCTGCCTAAACGGTGTATGGATGCCTGTGCTTCTTGCCTTACAAGTCTCCTGTAGGGAGAGCATGGGTTTATCCCAAATCCAGCCGCTGGGATCAGGAGTGCCTGGCTGTCAGCGTGCCTGAATAGGCTTCATCTGCAATCAAAGCCACAGTGTGGCTCCCAGAAAAGCTGCCTGGGAAATGGATGTGATTTACTGTAGGACGAGTCCCGCTCCCGCTGTAACTGGTGGCAGATTGCAGTTTTGCCAGGAAAAGCTGGATCAGTTGGCTGTTGCCTGTATTTCTGCTGTGGTAAGGAATGCTAGCCAGACAGATAGCCCAAAATGGGTGTGTAGAAACATCCTCCAAGCCTTTCCCCCTCTCCTCAGTTTATATAAATACTGCATGCTTTTAATGTATTACCTGTCTTCTATAGCTCCCTGTCTTAGTGGGTTTGTGGCCTTAGTGATTTAGGGTTGCTAGCTCTGATTTTACCACGGGTGTTCTGATGTTTATTGATTTCTTTTTTTTCTTTTTTTTTTTTTTTTTTGAAAGTCTCCTCTCCTACAGCCATGTGAAAACAGTTTCCATTTCACAGCTCAGAAACGGTGCCACCTCTGCTGCCAGTCAAGCTAAGGGGCAAACGTGCAACTGGTGACTGCTGTAAGCACCAGTAATATTAGTGGGGATAATTCGTAAGAATTACAAATAAGAAAATGCAGGTTTTTTATTGAAATGAAGCTTCATGAATGTCCCAGTTTAGGTTTTGAGTGGGTGGTAGTACTGAGGAATAAACCAGCTCCTGCTCTGCTTGACAGCACTGCTCCATCACCCCGCAGTGTACACTGATTTATGCCATACCGACAGACTTAACATCCTCACAAACCCTGCCCCAATTCTGAGGACTGTTGTAAGAGATTAATTTGATTGGCTGATACCGAGTTCTGATCCTCCAGCACTTGCATTTCTCCAGCCATTTGTACCATCTGCATCCATGATGCTGCTGGGCTGCTGAAAGACGATGTGGTTTGGACCGGATCCTCCTCTTGGCCTGGGGAGAGCACAATACTGTTTTCATTCCACTATCTGAAGGAGGCAGATCTGGTGGCAATTTAGGAACCATACATTATCGTAGGCTATGGAAAGAATAATTTATGCCCTTGAGCATTTCTCAGATCTTTCAGCAGAATCAGACATCTAAAGGAAAATCTAGTCCTTGGGAGAGCCACGGGGATGAGTAATGCACCCAGGAGGAGTTGGGGTTCAGACATGCAGGGATTAGCATGGTCCAGCAGCATGGTTTTGTCATCTGAGACAGACTCAGGCACACCATGCCTCCTTCTTTAATAACAGCCATCTGGATGTGAAAGTGGGGGAAGATGGGAGCTTGTTTCATGGGTCTGGTTTGACTCCTCATGGGCAATGCTTCTGGCTTTTCCAGAGGGCTGAGGACTCACAGCCTCTTGTGCTGGGAGCTTTCACCACTGCCCTCTCTCTCTGATCCAAACTGCCGTGGACTGCAACAGGCCCTTGTGCCTGGAGCTCTGAAAGAGGGGAAGTGCTCCAGTGACACCTTCCCCACTGTGATCACAGTCATCCAAAATGCTTTTGTGCTGGGGTGGAACCTGCCACTCTGCTGGGCATTTGTCAAGCAGCCAATGTAAAAAACGCCCAGGACCTGGTTGCTTTCGTGCAAGGAGTCACTAAGGCAGCTCTGCCTCTGTTGGTGCTCACCTTCTACTAGGATAAGTCTTCTCCCTGCAAAAAGCATCCCAAAAGCTGCCTCTTAATTCCTACAACAGGGGCAATTCCCACAGGAGATGGATGCATCTACCTGCAGTTTCCTTAGCGTATGGTACTGGGGAGTCACCATTAAATAGTAGACCTGAGGCAAATCTAAAGTCATCTAATGATTAAAAAATAAATATCCTCCCTCCTTGCCTTACAAGAACAGTACCACCCTGAATTCATGTGAATGCAGGGTTTCCAGTCCATCTCCCTCACTGAACATTTGATAGTTCATTTAAAAGAAAGAAAAAAAAGAAAAACCGGAGCAGAGGGTTCCCTGGTGGGCTGTAAGACCTCCAAAGGACTTTTGGCAGCATCTGGAGATATTATTAAGTTTTCAGACTAGGTATGCATAGCACAATAATTAGTTCCCCTGAAGAGACCCCAGTAATTGAAGGAATTTTATGACATCTATTATGAAAGTATGAAATGGCTCTTCATAAAAAACAGTATTGGATTTTTCACTCTCTATTCCAGATAGGCTAAAAATCAATATTAATACCTGTCCAGTGAATTCTGACGCTTAAAGAAGTTTGTAGCACAAAGGGCTCACAACACCGAGGACTAATAGCTGTGGAGTTAACGAGGGGATCAAGAGCGCTTGGTGCCCTGGTGATGCTCCTCAGGTGCTGATACCTGTCGGCAGGTAGATGTGCACGGGTAGAGAGGCCAGGGCTCCTCTGTTCCTGCAGGAACGTGTCACCACAACCCAGAATAAACAAGGCAGAGCCACAGGGGCTCCCCTGCCCAGCCAGGGGGGTGGCTGGGGGTGACCAAGGTCCTGCTGAGGGGGAAGCAGCAGACCCAACACCAGGTAGCAAGTCCCAGGGAGGAAGAAGGGTGAGTGTTTAACGCACGTGGTTTGAACCCTCCTTGATCCGTACATTGGGTTAGATGAGCCGCTCCAGAAGTGGCCTCTGTATTTCTTTAAGAAACATTGAAGAAGTCGCCCTCTGGAACAAAAAGCTGTAAGCATTATTTTGTAGAGCTGGTTCTTCACTTCTGGCAGTGCTCCAGGGTGCTCAGAGACCAGGTGAACAGGGAAGAACTAGGAGGTGCAGTGCACATTGGCATTGCAAATATATGAGATCAAACATCATGCAGTTCTTAAGCATTTTGGGGCTGAGGCTGAAATCAGCGAGTCAGGCAGAGTGTGTGATTCCCTGCTTGGGAGGACAGGACCAGAAACCACTGGATCTGCCTGGTCCTGCCTGAGGGCTGTCCTTTGCTCAGGATGGCAAGGCTGCCCCTTGCCTCCTCCAGCTCCTGAGGCTGCTGCAGAGCGTCAGCTAGTGCCAACGGCCGGGAAAGGCCTGGAAAATGAAAGTGCAACCCAAGGGAAAGGCAGGGACCTGCTGGAGGAATCGTTCTGTGTAGAAACAAACTCCTTCTCATGTCATGTGCAGGTCCTGTGCTGATTTTCATGCAGCTGTTTTTAAGGTAGTGCCGTGTCTCACCAAACAGTGCTCTGCTGCAGCCAGCTCGGTGCTTGCGAGTGATTGGAATATTCACAAGGGAAATATTTAACTGCATTAACTCCCTGAAATAATAAGGACAATTGTGCCAAATTCACCTTGACCCATAGTGAAGCAGGGCCAGTTAAACCCCAAGATTTTTGCTGGCAGCCCCGATCCACAGCCAGCCCCAGCAGCGGTGGGGAGCCGCAGCATTCCTCAAGTAGTTGGGAGCAGAGGCATTTCCACGGAGAGCGAGATAATTCCCTTCTCATTACTTACTTTGACACAAGAAAGTTATCACAGCTCCCCAATCTGTCACCGGGCTGAGGGAACAGGAATTTGTAAAGCCAGATACGGGTTTTAAATTATGGCAACAGAAAAGAGTTGCATTTCATGGAAGGCTGCAGCTCAAAGGGAGAGCAAACGCCCAAAGCTGGATTTCCTCAGGGAAAGCAGAGTAATTATTCTGTTGCTATCAAGGCGATACCAGGGTGTTTTCTTCCTATTTCTAGTGCCCTGATATAATAAAAGGAGTTAATAGCAGCAAGCTGTAGGAGGTGCCCACTGGTCAGCGCTCCAATGCACTGAGCTGAAGTGGGTCCTGCAAGAGAGGCAGCACAGGATGTCTCAGCAGTGCAGAGAGCAGGGGCTGGGGTCCCACAGCACAGAGACATTTCATGGCATCACCCCGTGTGTGGCACAAACCCAGGCCACACAGGACAGCCTGTGCCATCGAACCAGCTCTGCACCATCCTCAGCCCTGCCCAGGGGGCACCTGTTGCCCACCCAGCACTTCCAGAACTGCAGGAAAATACCTCCTGGGGGGTGGGAAAGGACCTTTCTCCCTTCCCTCCTCTCCAGCTGGGCCTGGCAGCTGCCTGCAGGTTTCTGAGCAAGGCACAGAAGGCAGCAGCAGCACGAAGGGGCCTCTGTGGTCTCTCCCAGCCCTTAAATCACGGCAGTAACAGCCCTGCTGATGGCCTCGGGCTTTAACGCTCAGAGGGAGCATTCTGCAGCAGCAGAGTGGAAGCAGGGTGTAATATTTATTTACTGAAAGGAATACAGGCTGTTTCCTACTTCTAGAAGTCCCTTCTCACGGGGAGAGGCTTTTCACCTAGATGGAGACAGAAGCTCGAGGAACTGAGCTCTCTGCTGAGATCACTGCACTCTTGGATGGAGTCACGGCACACCACAGCCACGGCCTCCTCCTCGCTGGTGCGTCTCCAGCTGTTTCCCTGAGGCTGACAGGCTGCTCTGATGAGTCAGAGATGCATCTTACCACAGACTTTATGGCTTGGGTTTGCTTCCAGCCAGGGAGTTCATCTGCTCTGCTCAGCTGGTGGCGAGCTGCAGGAGCACTTGGGTTGAGTTTATTTATTGCCGAGGGCTCCTGGGATGCCACACTTTTACTGATTTACACCCTTGGAGAGGGGTGACTCGTTTGCTGGGAGACATCCCATATGGCTGAATCACAGACACCATGCTCAGGGTTACTTCACTGACCCTGGCAATTAGGAGGATATTGGAAAGCCTTTCTGAAAGGAATCACAGCCTTGAGTGATCACATGTGAAAGTGCCCTCCTGGGGGGAAAAAAGCCCTCCAAGAAAAGAACATTATACTAAGAGCAACAGCCCTTAAATCCAGGAGACGCTGTGAGATCATCTGGTCTGGCTTGTCCATCACAAGGATGTGCTGCCTCCTCGCTGCCTGCCTGTGTGGATGTAATACGGTGTGGCACCATCCTAGGCAGTGCATCACCCCCCTCTCCTGTTAGTACTCACAGTTAATCACCTCTGATCTGCTTATGCAGAAAGGAAGAAAATAAAGATTATGGTCTAACTTGCTTTCCTCCAGCTTCCACCTGGCAGCCTCCAGTGGTCTTTCTGTGAAGCCCAACTCTCAGCTCTCGATCTGTAGCCCAGGGAGCGTACAGAGCTGGCTTTCCTCTGCATTTTCCTGGAAGTGCTGGTACAAAACCTGGACAGAGCATTTCACACCTGCAACCTCTTTCCCAGCTGAAGGCAGCTCACCTGCCCTGCTCACAGCTCCTGCCATCCGTAGATTAGATCAATGCAGCAACCTTTACCAACTAAAGTTCATCTTTCCCAAGAATAGAACAAAGTTTGATTTACTCCCCTTTTTTCTTTTTAAATGATCTGATCCCCATTAGACAGGCTGTAATCACCTATCTGAACAGGCCAATTATCCCACAGCAGCTCAGTGACACTAATTGCATTACAGTTGTGGGCTATGGAAGTTGCCAAGCGCTCCTGCTCATTAGCCAGCCTTCCTCCACTGATACACCAGCAGGCTTTACATTTCTTCTCTTCCCATTCATCAGGTTGGCTTCAATTTCCTCCTAATTAGAGTTGGCTCCTCCAGTGCTACTTAAAGCCCCTCTACCTGGAGGGGCATCCAGCCAGATTAGCACCTCTCAGCACACCATGGGCTCCTCACCACGTTTCGCAGCCCACCATTCCACAAGCCCCAGCCCTTTAAAATCGTATCACTTATACAGTACTTAACGAGTTACCTCCAATATTTTCTTCTCTACTGTCTGCAGGCTGAACACCTGGAGTTTTCATTTCTTCAGGGTTTTTTTTGCCCTCAGATCCTCCTTTTGATCGTGCTATCCTCTGATACTGATCCTGAGGAACCTGTGAACTGAGCCTCGAATCCCTTTCACTGCCAAAAGTAGCACAAGCCACAAGCATTTCCTCCTGCCCACTGTCCTACCAGTGCATAGCAGCAGACACCTCCTCTTTAGAGGTCCCTTTTTAATTCCAGAATGCCTTTCTGCAGTTGGCTTCCTTAGCTTCATTAGTGACCATCACCTGCTGCTTTTTGCACGTGGCTTTCATTTCCTGCCCTGTCCTTTTTTGCTAAGCTTTTCTTTCTCCTGATGAGCCCTTGAGGAAGAGAAGAGCCAGGGCAGGGCCATCACTCTGAGGAGGGACTAGGTCTGATGATGGCCAAGAGAATCCTGCTGTGTGTATTTAGGGATGCTCCATGCCTGGGCAGGGAAGCCAGCGTTAACTGTTTCCACTCCATGGGAAATGGCATTCACTCCCTGCTCTCACTTGGCACTCGGTGTCTTCTGTGTATCACCAGGCCTAAATCCAGGAGAGAACTCACCTGTTTTCCCACTAATTAATGCTACCACAGCCAGAAACTACCCGACTCCTTGATGCCTGATGTTAGACGGGAAATGTGCCTTTAGAGTTAGGTTCTTACACTCCCTGTAGGGGTACTGGACAAAGGGGTCTTCGAATGAGCACCCAAACAAGCCAAGTGCAGGCGTTGAATCCAGCCCTTTCCATGACCTCCTGGCTTTTCCCTCTGTGCTCCCATCCCCATCTCACCCTCATCCCACTGAGTTTCCTGCTGCCCCGTGGTTCCGTCTGACTCCCCTCGCCTGCGTCACCACACGATCGGGGCTGTTCATGGGCCCTTCACACACCCCCCTCCTGATTTCACACCCCACTGCTCCTCTTTGGGCAAGGACACATACCCATTTTTCTTTTCTTTTGATTCCTCCCCGCTCCCCTGTTTCTGTCCCAGTCTTACTCCTGTCTGTCAAATCCACAGGCTCAGCTCTCAGGTGTTCCTCCCTTCCCTGCGCACCCTCACCCCGTGCCATCTCCATCCCATGTCAGACCCCATTTCCCCACACCTCTCCTGGCGAGCAGTCTGACTGCAGCTGCCTTGGAAACTATTTTAGCAGGTGTATCCCTTAGTACCTGGATTAATATACCTGCTTATCTCTTCTCCCAGAGATAATTTTTTACACTGTAAATTAAATAGGGGAGGAAAGTCAAAAGCCAAAGGAATAGATTTATTTTTCGATGCTCTCAGTGGAAGGCCCTGCAAAGGTACATTTCAGAGCACATATATAATTGCACAGATGATTAGTGAAGCAGCTGGGGCAGTGGAACAGAAGTAAGGCTGCAGTAATTTGTTGAAGCAGTTTATCAGTATGGCTGGAAATCATGCCCCAGCTGTTCTACAAAAGCCTGCCCTGTAAAACGATACATCTTCTTACCAGTTCCTTGGCACTTTTTTTTTTGTTTGTTTGTTTCCCACTGTTCCAGAGTAGCAGCAAATACACATTTTGCTGGGAGGGGCAGGGGATGGAAGCACAGGCATGTGAAATTTCTTGTTCTTGCTGTGAACACAAGACCCTGCAGGGAAATTGCACCGACTTCTCGTGTCATTGCCCCTCCCCGGGAGCAAACGGGTCAGGGTAAGGTCTCCTGAGTCAACTGGGGCTCTTGAGTCAAGGAACAGAGAAAACCCATCTTGTGTTAAGAAATTTTTATTTGTCCTTTGGATCTGTAATGTAAGCACATAAAATTACAAGTGGAAGAAACATCATGCCACAAAATTGCATAGAATTTTTACAAAAATGTGAATTATGCCTCCGAAACAATCGTAGATTGAGGAACTGAAGAAAATATGTACATGTTAACTGGAATATTTCATCCTAGTTTGAAAGCAAATCATCAAGGACTAATCAATCACGGACACTATTAATACAATGTACAAGAGCAACACTGATTTCAAAGAAAGGCAAGCAATGATGTCCCTTTAGTTATCTTTCAGTGAATGTTTAGCTAATACATGAGCATTAATTAACATAATTATGAACATGTTAAATCTAAAATGTCTGGCCTTCATAAGAATTTTTAAAATTCTGTTTATACTGCCAAAACCAAGCTATTTTCAGTAGTGTAAAGATATCTGAAGTGCACGACCTAGTTTAATATAGACAGCTCTATTCTATACAGCAGAAAAGTCCACAATACAGCATTTCCACACATTCAACACGGAACAAGGCAAATACATAAAAGGCACAAGACTTGCACATCATAAAGACCCTTTTTTTTTTTTTCATTATCTTACTCTAGTTCAAGTAATATCAATATTAACTGATATCTGTTTCACTGAAATAGTCTGAACGATGCAAGATGTACAGGATTACACACTACCCTACACCTGCAGAAAGTGGCACTGTACAGATATAAAAAATGTGAGTACAGGAAATGGTCAAATACAAACGTACTGTAAAATGACTACAGCCGAGAGGATACTCGATCCACGTTTATTTTATTTTTCAATATAAAGAAAAGGTTAATCAGCATTTGGCCGAGTTTCTTTGAAGGCCGTGGCGAGGTCCTGGCTCCGCTGAAGGCCTCGGGAACGTAGCACAGGGATTCAAAGGAGCCACGACTTTACCACGGAGCCCATTCTGTGCAACTGCTTCTATAATGCAACAGCCTTCGGCTTTAGTGTGAACACTGCTATCAGTTTCTCCTTTTAATAATTTAGGCAATGTGTCATTTGTACTTTACAAAATGCAGCATTACATCTTGACTCTCTACGTCTTCAATGAGTGATTAAGATTGATTTCAAAGTGCAAAACAAGGATTAACAGAGGATTCACCTTTCCTAGCTTTAAGATGAAAGTCAGATTTTTGAATTTCATGTGCACTGATTTCATCATCATAAACCAGAACAGTTTAATTCAAAATGTGATCTCCAAACAATGTGCAATTTTTCTTTCTTTCTGCTCTTAAGTTTAAAAAAAGAAACATCAAAATACTGCTCATTTTCCAAGATTTGAACTTATATATATATACACCATTATTAAACTGAAAACTTAAGCTCGATTTGTCTTTTATTGCTTAAATTTAAATAAAATAAGTTACTTTAAGTACTAAAATCCTGAGGGAATGGAAGTAAGGTAACTGAATTGTTACAAGGTGTTAAAATGCCTCGCTATGTAACTGATTGCTTTCTCCGATTGCTTTTCAATACTAAGTAAGGCCCCGATCTTGCAAACTGTGAGTGTGAACGTTCCTCCCCAAACAACTCCTGAGCCCGGGGGTGCCCAGGAAAACACGAGTTTGCAGGACCAAGCGTCTTGAGGCAAATCTGTGTCTTCTGAGCTGGTTCCTCCTTTGCCCTAAGGCCGAGGGGAGGGACTGCATTGGCTTGGGTACAAATAAGGATCTGTCTGAGATCTCTCTCAATTCCTGTTCCTGTCAGTATGGGAGTCCAGAGAACAGCATTTCCTTACCTTTTCAAATATCCTGACTTTCACAATGTCTCTCTGTTGCCTGGTATAAATTTCTCAGAATGTGCTGTATCATACACTAACCTCGACTGTTCTTATTTTAACAACTCAGTTCAACAGATTAATACACATTTTTAAATAACAGCGATCAGGTTTTTTTTTATATTTTGCTTTTAAATTTCAGACCTTAGTAAAACTGAACCTCAGTCTTAAAAATAATGGAAGATTCTGTTAGATTTCAAATACTGTAGTCCTAAACATTTTATCATCCTATCAAATTCAGTAAGCGTAAAATATGATACTTAAAATCAATACTTTCGAGTCTGCAAAATATATATCAAATTTATATTCTAAAACTACTTTGATTTACAACACCTAACACCACGAAAAGAATTCTACGATCCAACGATTATCCTGTTAGCAGTACAACCCAGACGTTAGCTTTCGGAAAGGTTCGCTCTACCCACGCATCCCCGAAACGTTCCACTTGGCCGAGGGAGAGAGAGAGAGCACATCAACTTCCAGCAGAAACATGCTGTGTGTGTAGATGGACAGACGTGTGTGCACATATAGCTATATATATATATATATATACAAACGTATATGCACTCACACAGCGTAACAAACGCAGACGGACACGGACACAACCTCCACGCAGGGCTCTTCTCTCCGCCTGCCTCCCGTCCCCACAGTTCCAAGGATTTTCAGCAGCAAATACGCGTCTCTCCGTGTGATAAACATACTAATATCGAGACAGCAAGCCACCAGTGCTTGCAAAAGCTAAAAAGGATTAAATGTTTCAGTGCAAATGGAAAACGATGGTACAGCTGTCAAGGTGCAGTTATAAAGAAGGAAACAAATATGATTAAGTACTGTTAGAATATTCTCCGGGATCTCTATTAGTTTGGAGCACTTTGCACTGGCACTTCAAAAGGAAATCTGCACACATTTGTCTCTGTACAATACACTGGTCTTCATTAAACATTCCTAACAGTGAACATGGCCAGAAAATTACCCATTGTAAATTGGCCCAGAAAAAAAAAAAAAAAGAAAAGAAAAATAAAGAGGAGAGGGTGGTTAACATATCAATTTTCCCATTACAACTGCACTAAGCTGCAGAATAATGATCAGATGACGAATGAGAATGAAGACCTTCGCACGACACTCTTTATAAAACGTTCCTTTGGGGAAGTGTGCGCTGGAATGCAGATTCCTGGTGGCTGCCGAAGCGCGGCGGCTCCCCCGGCAGAGCGGAGCCGGGCAGCCGGCAGTGCCGTGCCCTGGCACACCCACACTGCTCCTGGGGCACTTAAAAAGTAGTATCAAACACTTTCTCGGGGTTATCTTCTTCCAACTCCTCTTCGCTTTGCGCAGGTTTGTGATTGGATTTTCCACTGTCAGATGCCAGGGAAGAGGGGGCAGAACTGTGGTCTCCATCTTCACTGATTTTCCCTTTCATGGCTTCCTGTACGAACTCCAGAATTTCCAAGGGCAGTCTTTTGAATTTGTCTTGATACTCCTGATCAAGTTCCACCTGCAACTACAACAAAAGAGACAAGCTGTCTTCAGGTGTATCCCGTGTGGCCAGTGCTACAGTACGGGGGAAGTACCACACCAGGAGGGAGGGGGATGTAATCAACAACACATTATTGCACTACTCAAGAATATATATTTTTTTTTTTTGATATTAGCACCAAGCATCCAAAGCTCCCATAATTTCCATGCAGTCATTGCAAAGCTACAGAAACGTGCTGTCGTTGGTGCGTAAGGCTGGCTTTGGGTACCATCCCTGGCTACCCAAATCCTTCAAACTTATGTGGATTTAACTGTGCTGGTGTCCATACTCCCTCGGGCTTTCACAAGACCCAGTTCAAGCGCAGTATGGATCACGGATAAGCCTTGGAAAGAGCAAGGCCTTTATTAAGCTCCAGGTAGTTAATCACACATGAACCACGCCACAAACGTTGCCCTGAGAACAATGTAACAGCTTTTGCCAGATTTCTTGGGTAGGAGAAACCATTAGGAAAAAGTTGTCAAAGGGAGTCCAAGAGGGAGGGAAAACAAGTTTAAATTACATTTCTTAGGGCTGAATCGTGGAAAGTTACATTATCTGATTAATGCAGTATGTGTCTTGGACATTACTGGGGAAAAAGTGTCGGATCATCAACAGGATGCAACAGGCATGCAGAAAGAAATCTGGCTATCGGTCTTCAGGAAGCAGTGGGTCCTTTCCCAGGATTTATTTGTACAGCCTTTGTTTTTAGTGCCCATATTAGGATCTTTTAAAAAACGTTAATGTGTATGAAGGTTTCCACTGAAGACAAAGCCAATTTTTTCATCATGGCAAATATGAGCATAGCAGGAAGCAAAAGGGGTGAGTTCCAAAGCCAAATCCGCTCCATCCATCCATCCATCCATCTACCCACCTTCTGGAAAAGAGGGAGTCAGGTTCTGCTAACTGTAGCTGCAGCAGTTTTGCAATAATTCCTTAGGTAATTGTGTTCTCGGCTATATATTTTTTCCAGGATTTCCAGGATAAAGGTGTTATGAACTCTGATCCTTCATCTCTGTGCTTGAGTCCCTCCTATGTAGTTCCAGGTCTCCTTCACCCCACTGCAACAGCTCTCACCAGGCAATGCAAATTTTCACTTGAACATTAGGACCTACACTAGTCTTTACCATCCTTGACCTGTCCACAGCACGTGACTTTACCAGTACCCCTCCCTCTGAGCCCTTCCAATCCCATTCCCCGTGCTTCTGTCCTGGTTTTCATCCTGCATCTCTGACTTTATTTTTGTGAGGCCTCTTCTCCTTTCTCCTGATGTGCAAATCAATGTCCTTAGCTCACCCGGTCTAGTTCTACATTCCTTAATTAGACAAATTCCGCAACTTTTCTTCCTTAGGATCTAAGATCCGTCTTCTCCTTTTGGTTTCCCTGCTAATGCTCTTTTCCTGCCTTGTTTCTGGCAATTTTCCTGACGTTCTGGCCTCGGTTGTGCACCTCAAGATAAAACCCCAGTCTGAGGCACAAGTGGCTCCATTAGAATTCACCCTGCCTCTAAAACACATCACTCTATCAACTGTTAGCCACTACCACAACATCCTCCTTCTTCTCCTGAACTCCCTTAGTTTTCTGGCTTCAGGCCTAGATACAAATTTTTGAAGGGATCCTCATTCTGTCAGCATTTTGCTCTCACTGCCACAAGTGCAGGCGTTACCAGAGGGAACAGTGCCCTAGCGTGGCTGGCAGGGAAAACTCACCAACGATCATCCTCCCTCCCTGCCCAGCTCATCTCCTGCAGCCCAGGGAGCTCCTCGGCCCCTGAGAGACCACATCCACGCCGCTCAGAGCGGCGGCAGCCCGGCACTCACGTGGGTCACACTGCAAATCCGCGGATTAAGCGCTAGGGAGAAAGCTCTCCCTTTGTGGTGCAACTGGGCTTTGGGTCACAGCGCGTGGCTGAAGACCCGCCCTGCTCAACAAACGGGAGGGAGGGGAAGGGGAGTTTATTTGTGATAATTACCCAGAGATGCTATCGCGGTTAGAGGGAGATTTACGGCACTCGTGGAACAAAGCATTCCTTGGATGACTCTGCAGCGGCGGCGCTGGCAGAGGCTCCAGCTCACTGTGCACCACACACCCGAGTGCTCCTGCCTTCCCACGCTCAGGAACCTCCAAAGCCTCCGAGCTGCCCCGACTGAGCACCCCACACAGCCAGAGCTCCTGCAGGGAGAGGCAGCCCTGGGGACAGGAGTTTTTATAAATCTAGGAATTGTGGAAAGGCTCCAGAGCGCTGGAAGACAGAGCTTTATAAAACGGGGTGAATTTCCTTACAGAGAACTGTCCAGGCCAGAGACGGGTCTGCTGCATTTCCTCACCTCACTGTCACACGTGGAATTGGTGAGTTTTGGGCACCTCAGGAATAGGAGAAGGTGTGTAAAACTGTAAGTCAGGGAAAAGTCTCCTGGCTCTCAGCTTCCTTCTGAACCTTGATTTGCTTAATTAGGTTTAAGAGCAATAGAAATATTTGAAATCCCTCAGAAACTGAACGTTATCTGAACCCAGTGCAACCATAAGCATGTTGTTAGGTAACAGTTGTGTCTAATATTCACCTCCTAAAGTGCCTCCAGTGGATAATCCCCCCTAAGTCGAGCGTTTAATAGGAATGACACGAATCTGGAACTACCTTTCTCTCTTCAGTGTCTCTAGAGACAGTCTATATAGATATCTAATCAGAGAAGGCTGAATTTAGTTGAGAAGAAGCAGACAGTAGACAAGGAGGGTTGATTAAAACTGCAACAGTGGGCAAAAATTAGTTTTCTTCTTGATTTGAAAGGCACTGTCACTTCCCCTTGCTCAGCTTCTGAGAAGCCCCTCAGATGCCATTCCTTCCCTGACCCCCAGGCTGCCACACAGGACTCCACCCGCAACAGGGAGTGAGCCTGGGCACAGCAAGCCGTCCCACTGCCAGACCTGACCCTCAGGGAGCCGGGGGCTCCCAAACCCAGGGCAGTCCCACAGTGCCTTGACTGTGTTCCTCCTCAAACCATCAGCCCCTGGCAAGCAGCTGAGGGTCAAGGTTAAAGAAACAAGTTGCCTGCTTAAAACCAGCTGGCCCCAAAAAATCCAGCTGTTTTTCTTTAAAAAACCTGAGTGTCCTTCTGTATGTTCTGTGGCTTTCCAGGGACATTACAGTCCATGGAAATGAGGGGAAAGCTGCCCTCCCAGCAGCAGCAGCAGTCACATAAATCTGTTATTTGGCTTGCTGACAGCGAGACAAAGTGCCACGTTAGTGTTGAAGTAAAAACCTCTCTGCACAACCAGCACCACCAGGCTCCAGCCCAGCGTGGCCTTACTGCTCAGTTTGCTGTCCCCTTGGGTGGCTTCCCATCACAAGTCCACCTACCCCAATTTCTCTGTTCTCTAGCTACCAAACAAGGTGACCTACACTTGCTTATAGGATTCTGGAGTCAGACAAGGGGGTGGATTGAGACTGATGAGTAGACAGGCAGATCGTTATCTGGACCACTGTCCTCATTAACACATAACAACCTCCTTCCTTCTGTTATCTCACTCTCTGCCCTCCAATAGATCCTCTGTCCTCCCTTTAACCCCCAGCAAAAACAACTCATTAATGTCACCTCCATGCGGTTTCGGGATCCCAGGAGCAGTTGGCCACAGTGTTTCTTGTTCAGGTAAATCTCACTCCCACGGACTTTACTTACAGGCAACGAGTTAATACTTTAAAATTCGGAGCCGTCATTAAGCGGGGTCCTTGGGGACAGGAGATGGATGTGTTAGTCACTGCTGACAGCTGTGGCCAGAAGCACTGACTCTTGAGTGTGTGCGTCTATCTACCTGCCCTTTATCTTTTTACCCGACAGTAAAAGATCCCAAGTAAAGATCATCAGCTTTGCAAAACCCGGGTAAATATCAGCTTTATCATCTGCAAATTACAGAAGAAACTGAAGTTAGGCAGGGACCAAAGCTACCTGTTTGAGGTGCCAGTTTGAAAGGGCTCTCCTCCACTCCGTTTACATGATCACTTATCGCACTAGACAGACCAGCACAGGCTTGGAACAGGCTGGAGACCACTGGGCCACCGAGCTGTCCTGC
>JAYRBT010000114.1:1014016-1149725 GCA_036023395.1 Myiotriccus ornatus
TGATCACTTATCGCACTAGACAGACCAGCACAGGCTTGGAACAGGCTGGAGACCACTGGGCCACCGAGCTGTCCTGCCTGAAGTGACAGTAGATTGGGTGAGGATTCCATTGTGACTGCCCTGCCTCCATGAGCTGCACCCCACCAGGGGTTCCTCAGGGAAACCATTCCCGAGGGACCCCTTTGACCCCAGGCAGAAGTTTGGCAGTGCCCCCTCGTGCCCTGGGCAAACGCCATCACCGGCACCTTGAGCAGCATGTGCAGAGCCCCGAGCTCCAGGGACACGGCAGGGCCAGGGTTTTGCACTCCAGAGCTCCTGGCAGCCAAGCCAGCCGATCCGCTCACAGGCCCTCCCAACTCCAAGGGCTCTTCCACACCCTCCACCACAGCTGCTTTCCAGAAAGGGTCATCACTCAGGAAAAGCCCTCAAAACCCTTCCTTGGAATGTGGGAGGGGACAATCATTATGGTCGTTCAGCAAGGAAAAAGCACTCAGATAAGGAAACAGATGGGATTATTAGCACTGTTTGTATTTATATTATAACAATAACCTGTCTGTTATAGTTTAAACTAACGACTGAACAGCAGAACACAGCACTAAAACCAGCAACTGTGATCAGTAAGGAACTGCAGAGGCAGAGGTTGTGGTTGTAGATGATCCTGACCAAGCCCCTGTAGACTTCCACATACTTGCACCGTGATCTAATGAACTTCTGCTTCCACCAAGAACAAAAATAAAACAATCACGTGGAAAACTCAGTGTGCTGCCAACACGAGCTACCAGGAGGGCTTGAAGACAAGAGGTGGATACACAGCTGGTGGATCCGCAGCCCTGCTTCCACCTCACCTCCTCCCCCTCCCTCCGGCAGCCCGAGGGAAAGGGAAACCGTGGGGAAAACACGTCCAACCCATCTCCCTTCCTGCAGCACCTCTGAAGTCCTCAGTGGGAATGTTGCTGCTCCTTCCCATTGCACCCCGAAAGCGGCGCTCGGAAGTTACTCACCCAAGTGCTTTTCCAAACAGTTTTCCCCTCTCTTCCTTCCCCATGAACCACATGCTTGGTGTGTACACCCTTCTCCTGACGGAAGATCCCATGTCAGAGGCAGTTTTCTGATGCAAACCCACCCCACGGGCTGGGATTCATTCCAGCTCCCGTGTTTGGTTTTTTTTTTAAATATTTTTTCAACTCAAAAACAACGTAAGGGTCACCACTTAAAAAGCATCTACAGAATTAATCTTCAACCAAAAACGTTTTGAGGAAGTTATGTATGAAATACAATTGGTCACACATTTTTTGGGGGGCAAAAAAACCCACTAAAGCGCCATTTTGTTGAATCAAAAGCATTAAGTATGGTCATAATTGTTTTGATGAAGCTCTTCCTCTCCCAAAATTTGATATGACTCTAAATAAGTCACTTTTCTAAGTCTCTGATTTTCCATTCCACTGGGAACTTTTTTGTAAACCCAGATTTTTTGAGCTTTGTGTTTCTGTTATCTCTCCTTTTGAATCTACCTTATTTTGTTTCCCCGATCACTTTCTTTCCCTGAACGATGCAGTGAATTATGAAAGGAAAATTATCCCAATGTCCTGGCTCAACAACCCAGGTAAAAATGCCCTCTGAGGACTGAACAGTTTGGTATCTCCAACAATCTCTGACATTTCCAACAGCAAACTCTTTAGTCTTAAGTTTTTAAAAAGACTTTTCACAGGTTTTGAGTTGAGATTCCAAATGTGAGACGTTTCAAAGCTGTGTTGTTTTCCCCCTCGAGGCAGAGGGCAGCAAAATAGTTTTTTTAAAATTGCCTTTTTTTTTCTTTGATATTTGGTTATTGAATTTATTCACCAGTTGAAATGTGACACTAATTTGTATCCAGGATTGCCATGGCACTGCCCACGTGCAGGATAACATTTAATTCCACATAAGCAGTACCTGTTCTTTTTGTGTTGCTGATGAGGAACTCGTCCTCATCTGCTTCTTCCGTGCGATTTCAGAACGTATTTTGACAAGAGGCAGTAACTGGTCACTGCACAATTCCTAACAAAGGGGGGGCTGCAGCCTCTACAGGGAATTCTCCTTATCCCATGTCACTGGAGATGTTTATTTTGTTAACACCAGCAACACTCATCTTTCCATTGGCCAGTGAAAGCACACTGCAACAGGAATACTGGTCAGAGACTGAGGCCCCCTTCTTACTCCTCCCCTTTTTCTCCAAATCTGCTGAAGCTACAAATACTTATTTTTCTTCCTGCAAATGTTTGACCCTTGTGCCTAAAGATAATTTTAAATAGAGGATTTGGGGCTTTTAAGCCTGCATCAGACAACAAATATGCATAATGTCAGCGACCTCAATTTAGCTTCCAAAATAGCACATAGAGGACTCCCAGATTAAGGGTACAGAGAGCAGGAAAGCTGCTGTTCCTCTGCTTTTCATTTTCAGAGCTTACTTAATTAGAAAGCCATTCTGGAGGGATGCAGCATTAAAAGACACATGAGCAGCAAGAACTGTTAAAAGCAGATGGAGGCTCAATAACAGGGAGAGTGAAATTGAGGAACAGAGCTCAGGGATCAAGTGATTTATAGGCAGCAATTTTTGTTTAATTGGAAACAGTAGGAGTTTCTTATTAAGGACCATGTTCTTCCCTCCACTGAGCAGATTTCTGCTGGGAAGGCAAAGGAGTAACCACTGCTCAGCTGCCCTCACGCCTCGTGGGCACAGTCCCTCTGCAGCACTTGGCCGAGGATGGGGACGTCAGGTGACAATGGGGGGTTTGAGGAGACCTGGGACTCCTCTGCTGGACCTTTCCAAAACTGATATGCCCATCTCTGCTGTCTGGATGAATGGCCCAAAGAAAGCAGCTGGGAGCAGCAGTTTCTTGGGAAGCAGCAGTTTCTTGTCCGGGCCTGGCAAAGGAGTTAACTCTGCATGTGCAGAGAGCGCCCAGCGCTCCTTTTTCTTTTTCTCCCAGTGACGTCCAGCAAGTGCATAAAGGGACGTGCCACCACGCTGACATTTGGGCTTAGCAAAGCTACTCAAGGGCAAGGAGCTGAGCCTGAAATGAAACTGCTCAGGTAGCTGAGGTTGTATCTCAGAAGAAGCTGGGGTGTGGAATCCTCACAGGAAGCCTGAGGGCACTGGGTATCAGAGCTGGGCTAAGGAACAGCCCTGCACTGGGGAACGACAGCCAGTGTGGGAAATGTCTTTGTGCTGCCAGGAGAGCTCCTGTAGTGACCCCTGTCCTCACACAAGGACATCTCCACTCAGTGTGAGCCCACCACTGCACTTTCAAACAGTGGTTACTTTTCAGCCCACGAGAGACACAAGGGACACCAATTCCAGGACTTGCTCTCTGCCAGCCCCACCTCACACCCCTTTTCTCCCCTAGTCCTTCACACAAGGGCGAACACACCAAACAGCTCTTCCCACCCTGACACCAGGGACACTTGTCCAGGAGCAGCTGTCCTCTGACCGATCCACTGCTGCCACCCCTGCCTTCCTGTGGCAACAGGCTGCGCAGCCCAGATATTCTCCCTCAGAAACTGTCCCGAGACAGGCTTGAAAAAAAATCAGTGACACCTGAGGCACGTCACAAGCCAAGGAGCCCAGGAACCACAGCCTGTGTTATCTTCCCTCCCACATACACTCCCCTTCAGCTCCCCCCTCGATCTGCCATGTTTCAGCTCACTGTCTCTCCCTATTAAAGCAGAGGTGATTTCTCTGCCTCCCCGAGGTACAACAAGTCCCCATGTAAATGAGTCCCTTTCACACCTGCTGTCTCAAGGCACTAGACTGTAACCTTAGGGCCTTCATCAATCTCTGTCTCCGCCTTTATTAACTGCAACCTCAATTAAACCAACGGGACTGCAAGGAAACCTGGGACCTGGGCTCCTGGATTTTTTAAGTCTCGTAAAGAAACCCATATCTACTTTCTGTACAGTGAACCAACATTTATTCCAAGAGCTAATTAAAAAGTAAACGCTCGAGCGATGAGGTGCCCATCAGTGCTACCCAGGTTCTAGCTTACAGTGAATTCTGTGGGGGGATTTTCTTCACAGGAACCCTTGTTTCCTGTTCCTCCCAAAGTACAGCTGTTTACTCCCATGCAAAGAAAGCCCTGCTCTGCGTCTTGTAATCTGTGTCCTTGGAATTACTCTTCCCTCTGATCGCTATTTGATGGAATAGTTTCCTTTTGTGGATAAAATGCTTTCTTAAGCTGTCAAGTGGTTCTGTGATGACTCCATAAATACGTGACCTATGCATCTCATGATGCATACCAATAAAGGTAATTTGAGCTGGTATGAATGGGGGAAAAATCCCCTTTCTTTGAGCACATATAACATTTTAAGGCTAGATTCTGCTCCTTTTCATCATCACTAGAGTAAGTTAGCTTCACTGTAAGCAAAGGAGAATCTGCTCAACTCTCATTTTCACCAGTTTCAATGCAATAAATCCAGAGAAACTCCACTGAAGCCCCATCTATCAGCAGATACTGCCCCTGTTTCACTGGAGTGGATCCAAGGTAAATAACTTGAGCAACACAGCTCTTAACTGGTCCCTTTTTAAAGCACTGTCCATATTTTGGACACAGTCTGCAAAACAAACAACAGCAAAAAAAATCAGTGCATCCATTACCTTCCAAGGAGCAATTTTTGCCACTCCCAGGGTGCCTCCTGTGAACAGGCAGATGACTGTCCGACAGCACAGGCTTCGCAAGAGCAGCAGTTCTGTAACTCTCATCTCAAAAGGTCGTAACAGTCCCTTGGAAACTCCTTTTAAATGACATCTGGAGGTTATAACAGCAGCAATATATTCCAGAAATATTTCAAACCCCGGGAGGAGCGGAGAACGGGGGACTCGGAGCCCTTGCAGCACCGTGGCAGCCAGGCGGGGTGTCCCCAGGGGGGCCTGGGATCCACAGGGCCACTTGACATGTTATGTGTTTTGCCTAAAAGCGGGGCTGTCCTGCAAAGTGAGAGATTCTGGCTATTTCTGGAAGAGGGGGGACAAGAAAAGAAAGTTTCAGGCGCTTAAGGCCTCCCGTGTGAGGGCTCGGGAGCTGATGAAGCACAGATGGAAAAAAAGGTGGTGCACCCTTGACTAAACTGAACTCTGACTTCAGTTTAACAAAGTGCTCTCCTGTCTCCCCATCCAGCTTGCTGGGAGATAATTACAGGGCTGCCTGTGCCTGACTCTTGGCAGGACCTCTCCAACAGGGCCCATCAGTATCAAGGAAAAGTCTCCCTGAGCACAGACGACAGTGGAAAGGAAATAAATAATCCATTTCTCTGTCTCTCTCCAGTGGCATCGCTGTGCTCCTCAAAGGAACAGGAACAGAGTCACCCCATGGTTAAGCCTGGCTCCTCCTTTCCCTGTGATACCCTGCTCTGCCCTTCCTGCTCAGCCCCGACCCTCAAGTTTTGAGTCAGAGGAGCTCCCAAGGCACACTGAGGTCTGTGTATCTCGAGGAGGCATCTTTCCCAAAGTGCAGGCTCGCTGTAATTTCCATGCCATCGATAACTGCCAGGGAACTGCGTGGAGGTTTAGAAGTGAGCCATCATCAGCTCAAAAACAATCCCACTGGTAAAACCCTGCACTTTGAAGTTTACCTTGCCACTGACTACAGCTCTCCCCGTCAGAAAGCCTCTGCAGGATGGAGCCTCACTGACAAGTCTGCTTGGAAGATGACTGAGCAGTCAGTCCTCCTGTTAATATCCTGTTAAAAATGAATGTTTTTACACCAGGAAGCAAGAACACTCTGAATAAAGATCAAAGCATTAGAAGTTTCTTTGAAAATCTTTTCAAGTAGTTGTGGTTCTGTAAACCCTTGTACCAACGAAGGCTATTCCAAAATATTTCCTAACTCATTAACAACACGAATCTGGCTTCCTCTTTACTTTTAGCAGAGATGTGCACTGGCTCTCCCCAAATGATGAGCCAATTTAGTGACAGATCCATTTTTTTTAAACATAAGCTAATGAAAAAAATCCATCCAGAGCCTGGCAGAAGTTTAACAGTGGAGACAGAGCTGCTATCCCTCATTTTCCATTTTCCAGAAGCGATGGCTCAGTATTTCAGCCTTTGTACTTCCAAGGGTGAGGGAAGTTCTGAGGCTGAGTTTTAACAATGACGAAAAGTTGGGACCGGATTCAAACTTATGTATTGATGTATATTATTTAATGACCATCAAATGGAGATGTATCACTGCTACTCAGGGTTCTGAGTCTGGGATGTTTATGGCTGCCCTGTGTTTATACACCATGATTATCCTCACATCTCTCTACTTCCACCAGGAGCTCATCCGTGTACCCACCACTTCTCATCACTTCATGCTGCATTACACAACACGACTTGTTTGGGTTTGTGTTTTTTTTTTCATTGTGAAGCAAAACCAGTGTCAAATCAAACTGCAACTCTTAAAAACTTTAGTGCTTAATGGAAGAGCAAAACTGCCCAGAGGTTCAGCCTAATTAAAAATAGCCTGAAGGTTTTTACTTCATGATACTACAATGAACTTAAATGGAAAGAAACCCTCCTCTTCTTGCCTGCACTGCTATTACTGGATTAAGTAGTACTATGCAATGGGAGGTTAACAGAGCCATCCTCATGATTAAGTTCAAGGGATTAATATTTCAGTTCAATTGTTTTTTATTTAAACATTTTTTCCAAAGGTCGTATTAGCGCTGACTGCTGCAAACTTCGGCAGCTCCCCGATCACCCATCAAGTTTAAATGACCCACGCAGAAAACTGTTTCACTGGTGTTCACCAAGTGTCCCTCAGTGCAAAAACTGACATATAAGGCAATTTCAAACGGGCAGGAAAACAAGACAAAGCCCGTCCCGCTGCTGCACAGAGCAGCTTGAACTCGTGCCTGGGAAAGCACATCCCCAGAGTTCACTTCAGCCTTCGGGACAGGGATCGGCTTTGATGGGTTGTGGGTCTGCAGTCCTGGCAGCCACGTCAGTACAGATGCAAACTGTCCAGAGCAAATGAAGGAACCACTGGCACAAAATGGAGTGAAGTCCATGCTCCCTCCCCAGCAGAGATCTGGGGGCAATCTGCCTCACAAAAGAGAGGAGCAAAAGCCCTGTCAGAGCTTCGCGATTTTCACTGCCTTGCAATTCAAGCAAACTGTGAAGAGTCTGGAAAAGGGACTGGGCTGCTGCTTAAAATCCAAGCCTGCTCCAACAGACTGGCAGAGATAACACATTCCCCCAGCGAAGGGCAGATGCCTTTCTTGATCCAGACCTGCCCACCCTTCTCTCTTGGTGCACAGCCTGACCTGGGTTTCTGTTGGGCACCTGAGCCCCATGAGGAAGGGAGACTGCTGAAGGTCTCCCTCTCAATGCTTAGGCCACCCCGACCCTGCTGCAGCCCAGCCAGCCTCAGCCCCTCTTCTCAGGTGTGGAGGAGTTCACAGAGCTGTGCTGGCGGGCACTGTGTGTGTCACTGCACCCGTGTGTGACTCTGTGCCGTGGCACTCTGCTCATCCTGCCAGGGCTGCACCCCTTACAGACCTCGGTGGCACTGCCTAAGGCACCGCTGAGCTCTGTGCTCAGGCCTTACTGTTGCCAGGAGAAGGGATAGGCAATTCCCTAGAAGCCAGCAGAGGCAGGAAAAGAGGGGGAACTACAACTTGGAACTACTTAGGGGGTCAGGTCCTTTGGTGCCCTGTGGCCCACAGCACGAGGAGGTCACACCGGGCCTCAGCCAGACCTCAAGCCCTGCTGCAGGAACAGGGAGCTGCTCTCCTGCCATCACTGGGGGCTGCCTTTGGCTTCTCTCCTCCTGAGTTCGTACAGTTCACCAAAGTTTAGTTCACGGGAGGGTCAAGCCCGAGCTGAGATGAATCTCAGGGAACTTCACTAAGCCCTTTGCTTTTCTTTCCAGTGAGAGGCATGCCATCAGAATGCCTAACATGATCCCCTCAGAGCCCCACTTTGTTTTTAATCTGATTTCATTTATCTGGATCACTATTGGTAGCTTCTATCTTGGAAAAGTTTTCTACAGAGCGAAACCTTATTTAAGAATTTAAAAAAAAAAAGTTGGCAGTAGAACAAACCCTCTTTCCACTATAAGAATGCATCTTTTTAATGCTCTATCAGTGTTTTGTTATTATTTCGGTACTTGACATCTTCCAAAAGCATTAAAAAGTTCTTGAGAGGTCTTACAGCTTTACAGTGATGCCAATTCTGATCACAATCTTGCTGAAGATAAGCTTAATGAACACTAGAAAAATAAAAGCCTTTCAGAAGTGATCAAGTGATTCGAAGAAGCAAAAGAATACTTTAAAAACGTGGGTTGCTTGCTTTAAAGCTCTATTTAAAATATGTGTGGAGAACACATCTTTGTTGAGGAGAACAGAAATCTATCTGGAACTCTGGAGTTATTCCAAAGGGTGGTTGACAAGGATCAGAAATGAATGAGATTATTAAATTGCAAAACCCCTTTATAGAACAAGGACTATAAAATGTCATCTTTTCCCAGTCTCATGGAAATGCATTTAGAACTATAGAAATACGGACAGGCATTACATTCAGTGCTGGCAAGTAAATAATTAAGTCATCTGATACTCCAAATAACAGTCAAAAGATTATGCTGAGTTAGTTACAGAAGTTATTCCTAAAAAATTCTTATCACTTATGTTATTTAAACTTTCTTACATACCAATTAGTTTGAAATAATAAGACTTTAGGCTATCCATTAATTGCAGCACTGTTGGCACGAGCTGTGTTTAAAATTATGCAGTGAAAATTAAGCTGAAGCACCAAGCTGCCTTGGCTAACAAAAGGTTTCCTCAGCCCTTCGGATAAGGCAGGAGAGCTAATGGGGGCACAGAATTCCCAGAAGAACTCCTCCTCAGTTTACTGTTCCCTCTTGTCACACGTTAACACAGACTGCAGAGGCCACAGCCCCTTACCCACGTGTTTAACCTGCAGTGCTGCATTCCCACTGCATTCATTTTTGGGTCCAACACCGTGGCTGTTTCCAGGCAAAAGAGAAAAACCCTTGGGTGATTAATGCAGAGGGAAGACAGCAGCATATATAACCCAAAGCAGGGCTGCTTAAGGAGCTTCTGCAACGGGATCATTACAGAGGCAACAGATGGGAAATCTGAATTGTTAAGTTCCTCCTTCAGAAGTCAGGGGGAGGCCGGCTGCAGAGGAGTATCTGCTGCATACATCAGGAGAAGACACCAACTTCAATTCCTCTCTCTCCTGCTGCTATGGCTCCAGGCTCTCCAAGAAGCCCTCACACCACTCCTTTAAGCCTTGCTGTCTCGGGCCAGCTGGATTTCTCCTGCTGGTCCCACATGGCTTCCCTGACACGCCGGAGCTACAGTCAGCATTTGTACCTCTCTGGCTGGTCCTGCTGCCAGAGGCACAGCGTGGGCCCGTCCTTGGGCCGTGACCCAGGCGAGGGATTACTTCAGAAAGTGCAGCCATTCACTGGCAGGTGTTTTTCCCCCCAGTCCTCCCTGCCTGCAGCACGGATGAGGAGCCAAAGGCAGCTCAAACAGATCCTGGGAATGGTGTCTCCCTTCCACAGAAATCAGAACCCTCAAACACGGGTTTATATCTCGGAACTAAATCTGTGTATGAGTTGCAATCATTAAATGGCAGCTGATATTACAAGAAATTAATTCCAGTCCTTAAAAAAAAAAAAAAAAACCACACCAAAAAAACCCACTTCAAAAGTAAAAAAGCTAAGTAATAATTTAAAAATTTGAATTAATTTTCAGCCAATTAGTATTTTCAAGTGGGAGCTGGAGTAGTGTCTGTGTGAATACAAATGGGAATGAAGGGTACTCCAGGCCAAGAGAAGATGTTAACGCTGACACGGAACCGGGGAGAAGTTACTGCAGAATTTATTCCATTATGCCACGGAGAGCACGAGGCCCTGCTCGGAATTACAATGATTCCCTGAGAAAAAGACTGACAGTGAGCTATCACTCCCAGGAGCTCCCACCACCTCCGTGCTGTTCAGCATCACAGGCTCCCGCTCCTTCAGCAGCATCCCGGCTACGCGGTACAAGGTGTGCCAGTCACAGGACAGGGGAAGATTGAACTGCTGCCAAGGCCATCAATCCCACAGGAATACTGATTCCTGAAACCCGACCTCTTGCCCTGAAAACTGAACCTGCAAAATTCTCAGCAGAAAGGAGCGTTTTAAGGGCAGAAATCCTACACTGAGATCTCACTGACCTATATAACACCCTGATCCAAACAAGGCACTTCTAAATATACTAACAGAAATAATCTAAAGGACCACAGAGAAGGGACTGTGACCTATTTCTAGAAACACTAACCTTCAGTATGAGCAGGCTGTGAAATAATTTGCCCCGTGAGCTCCACACCATATGTTTTATTCAGGCATTGACACCTACTTGGTGAAAATGAAGCTGTTGGAATGTGAGCTTCCACGGAGGAGTATCGTTCCCACAGGCCAGGCAGTAATTAAACGTGGAGGCTGACACTGTACTGTGCAGAACTGTGTGCAACAGCCACCAAAAGACTTCCAAAATTCCAGGTTTAGAAAAAAAAGGACAGCTTTAGTCTAGACAACACCTACACATGGCTGGAGCCTGGCTGGAAAGCTATCATGCACTTAAGGGTTCATATGAAACAGCTTAAAGGATGAGGGAAGTGCAGCAGCAGATTTTAGCTCCTGCTTTTCAGAGTTCTGATGAACTGGCAAAAACATCCTCGTTGAAAAGTCATTTTGCCCAGAATTAAAAAAAAAAAGCTGCATGTTCAGACCAGAGCTGTAAGTCTACATTCCTTTTTTTTTTCTGTCTCAGAATTTGATCTTACCGTTGGCATTGCCCAATACCATTCCCTCTATGCAGTCTGGGAGGCTGAAATCCTGAGAGCAGGATGGGGCCGAGGAAAGAACTCCAGTGGTGTCAGAAGTGGTTAATTGCTGCCACAGGAGGTTCTTCCCTGAGGTCTGATTTCCATCTAACTGAGCAAGAGCAACTGGATTTGCCAGGTCCCCACCATCCCCCCAAGATATCCTAATGTGACGCAGGCAGGAGATGTGAGGTTGGCCTCATATCATTTAAAGTGTAAGGGCTGTATGAGGAGAACAGGGTTAAAACAAGCACTTCTGCTTTTTCGAATGTTCAGTGAGTTGTTTCAAGGCAGCTCATCTCTATTCCCATCCTCCTGCTTTTCAGGAAAGGAAGACAGCACGTCCCTCAGGAAGAGAAATCAATATTCTCCTGTCACTTCAACACAAACAACAAAGAAATCCCAGTTCCCTAGTGAGCAATTGCCAGTTTAATTTTGCCATCTTCAGTAAGTCTCTCTTCTGAATCCTGTCAAGGTGCCAACATATTCATTATGGGCTCTATTTTCTTCTGTCACAACTACTGTGCTCGGGAAACACGCACTTCTAGCTGCCCTCCCTGTGTCCAAAAGGAAAACAACACTCATGGAATCAAGGCCCCACCTCGCAGTTTTAACCTCTAACCTTGCCACAATGACAGAACTAAACAGCACTTGCAATTGTGTTATTTTTAACAAGCATTTGAAAAAAAATCATCCCTTATTATGCAACAGTAAAAACCTTTAAATCAACCACAAGCATGTAATGGTGTGTGTAGATACATGAGGTATGTGGGGGTTTGTGTGGCCAGAGACAGGTGATTCACAGCAAAAAAAGCCTGACAAATCAAGTTGCAGTTGCTTTGTGAATCAAGCTCAGCACTTGCCCTTCAATATAGAAGTCAATCTGTACTGTGCAAGTCACAGATCAAACAGAGTTGGTTCCTCCTTTCTTGCCAGTCCACGTCCACAGAAATACAGACATGGTAAGTGTTTAAAAAACCAAAACCCCAAAGCAACCCCCCCAGAGAGGCAGATAAAGGAAGGCAGGGGAAAGCCTGAGGAGGCAGCACTGGTGCTGCCCAGGGAGCTTCTCTTGAGAAGGCTCCTGATCCTCCTGCACACGTGAGGACACCGAAACGCAACCACTGCCTGCCTGGCAACGAACCAAAATCCTCGGCATCCTCTGCAGCAGGAAGGCAGGATTTGTTACCAACCACGGCCCTCACTGGGAACCACCACGGTGGTTCTCTCCTCAAAGGCAAGCAAAGCATCTCAAAGCACTCCAGAAGAAAGCAGCACAAAGTGAAATAATAAATAAAATTACAAACCAAGCGGGATTCCCCAATTCAGTGACAAAGGTGTGTGGCTTAGTGCTGCCCCCTGGGCAGCGAAAGCCCAAGACCTCCTGGCACGGCTGTACTTACAGGAGGATACAGGAAGTCTGCTTACACATAATCATGTCTCCTGATAGCAGATACACCTGAAATAATACCTTGTTCTATCAGCATCTTCTAATCATTAGTCCTTCCGTAAAGCAATGAAAGAAATCTCTTGCTTTAATCTACTTTCTTCCAGGCTTTGCCTGCCTTTCCCCAGTTGTCTTCTGTTCCCTTCCCCTTCCCTGAAAAGCTCCCTCTCTTACCTCTAAATCTCCCCCTCTAGGCTTCACTAATCCTGTTTTACTGATTCACATTCATCAGTTCTTTCTCTTTGTACCCCAGTTCTTCCTTCTGCTGTGATGCCCTGGTTAATCCCTTCTTTAGCCCGTGCTCTGGAGTCCCAGATGACAAATCCCTAATTTATCTGCTTGGAAAGCTTAATCTTCGGAGGTACCCACAATCCCTTCCTTCAACACCTCTGCCCATCTCGTACCTCTACGTTCAGAGGCTCTGAGTTCCTACCCCCACATCAATCACCTCTTCAGAGACACATTTGGTGGTGCCTGGTTTTCTAACCTGAGCGTACTGCAGCTACTGTGAGCAGAGAACAGAGCATATTCCCTTGACCCAGGGGGCTGTGCCAAGAAAGCTGGAACAATCATGCTGTTGTTACACACAGCCCCTGACCACTGCACTGAGGTGGGGCAAAAGCAGCAGTAAATAAAACAGGCAGGGAGACAACGGGGTGGGGTATGATTGGAAGAAGCCACAAATCGCTTTCACGGTCTCGAAAGGATGTAATGGTCAGTGGCAGCTCATGTTATGCAGCTAGCAGGTAATAATCAGGGCTGTAGTTGCTCAAAGATTTCAGAAAAACCACCAGGCAGTAAATTGTGGATGCTCCTGACTTAGTTTTGACATGTAAAATGAAAACAACATCAGCATTACTAGATAAAAAGGGGAATTTTTCACTCACTTTCACTATAGTCTCACATTCCATTTCTACTTCTGTTTTTCCTCTACTTCTTGTTCTTCTATGCTCTTTAAAACAAAACCAAGGATCATTTCAATGTGATGTGATGAACAATTACTCTAAGCTGAAATGACATAATTCTGTGCGTTACAGTGAAACAACATCTCTTTAATCTATGCACTTAATGAAAAACAAAAGATTACTGCATGCTTCTGCGTGCTGGCTCATTAATATTTGACTAGGAACATGTAAGTCAGAGAAACCAGTCTGTTTATCCCAACCTGTCACCCCGTGCTAGAAGAGGACAGTATTTCAGCTGTGTTATGTGGGAGATCCAAGCGGAGTTGCAGCTTCTGCACGTTGCGGGAAGTGTCACTTTTTTTCTGGGAAGGGGAAAGAAGGGTGTCTTGAAGGACAAATGAGCATCAGCCACGCCTCCCAAAGTACGTGCTCGAGGAGATTGCTCTGGCCTAATCCCAGGAACTCGGGGCAGTTTGGATGGAAAACCTTCAAGGACACCCCCGAGTGCTCCCAAGGGTGGTGCTGCTCCTTCTCCAGCCCGTTCCCTTTGGGTCAGTCTTGCTCGAGTGCCTGGGCGGGACAAGGGGTGGGACACGCTGCTGGTGGACGTGTTCCTACTGTTCACTCGCCTTCATCCCGAGCTGGTGTTTGTCTCTGGAGCTGGAACTTGGGTTTGGTGGTTCAGGAGAGCAGCAGGACTGTCAGACTGTCCCCCTTGGAAGCCACTCGGCGCTGACTCCCCGGGTTCATCACGCACCACTCTGAGCACCCGAACTTAAACTCTCTCTCTTGGAGAGGTCTAAGGTCCGGATCAGAGAAGTCCTGAAGGGAATCCAGCAGCAACCAAAAAGACACAAGTCTGTGCAGTTACTAGAAGATGGCTACGAAGTCATAGCCAGGAACTGAAAAAAAGGTGGCTTTTTGGTCCCTGCTAAGTGCAGCCTTTAAACAACGTTGCCGTGCCATTTTCAAGTGGCTGCAGCATGTTTCCTGCCCTGCTGTGTCACGTCATTGTGGTAACTGTCTCGTCTTACTCTAAAGAAGTGTTATTTCAGTATTAAGGGATTTACTGCTCCGCAGGGACAGTAATCACATGAGCATGTCCCCGAACTCGGTTCTCCTTGCAGAAGTTAAATCACAGCTCTTTTATGACATGGTTGGTGCCACCAAAATCTTGACATTTCCCGCATCATCCACTTTATGCTCTATCATGTGTTTGAGACAGGGCTGTATTTGCATTGTCTGGGAGCCAGAGCTGGAATGGCATCCCGTGTCACACCCTAGGTGAGAGCCAGCCATGGAATAACTGCACGTGAGTGCACTGAGGTAACCTGTGCTTTGTCTTAGGTGTCAGGTTGGTTACAAATCAAACTCAAAATGGAAACCTTTAAAAAAAGAAATAGAAACAAACAATAACACAAAATAAAGCTTCTCATTTAATATTTAAAGATGAAATAGCTTAAAAACTGAAGTAGTACTTTTAAAATTTGATACAAAACATTTCCTCTCAAAGCATTTTCTTAAACTGAATATAATTATTGAGTCACTTCCTTGGTAATGGGTGAAGAAGCAGAACAATATGTCTGAGCACTGTGTCCTCATTTTACTTTCATGCAGATTCATAAATGCCTTCTAATTGAGTCACAATGCAGGCAGAAAATATAATTAGCTGGATTTGATTGAAATTCGGTGTAAGGGGAACTTCTGCCACCTTCTTATGCTGTGTTGCAACAAATGAATGAAACCATTTGATTTATTTTCTCCTCGAACTCCTCCTCACCTTGGCAGCAGTGGCTGGAAAGCTACAGCACTGACACTCACACAAATGGTGTTCTGAGGTACATGTGGGGTTTCAGACACTCAGGAAATGGGTGCCAGTGACTGTGGCAGCTTGCACCATTCTGACATGCAAAACGAACCTAAAATATTAGCTGGGGAAGCAGAAGGTGACAGTTTGTAGCAGAAAAAAATGTAGCAGCAAGAAGGTGAAATGTAAAGTGAAAAAAGAAAGCTGCTTTGTTTTGCACAGTCCCTTATCACTTCTCCTGATGCACTTCGTTTTTCTGTCCCTTTGATCTATGCACTTCACTGGATTTGTGCTCCCACTGACAGACAAATCAGATAAAGCAAATTACATAAAATTGGCAATTTTTACAAAATTACACATACATTTGCAGCACACAAACATTTTGTTACTGTGGATGTTGGCCTAGTTACTTCAATGAGGCTCGAAACAGGTTGAGATTTGATTAAAAATTCCCTTAAAACCAGTCTTGGAAAACACTACCACGCATCCTCTTGCTGATTTCCTTAGTCTGTGCAACATTATTACTCCTCCTTACTTTTGGCACCGTTTTCAGCCTGTTAAAGGACACAGGTTGGGCTGGGGAAGTGTGAGTGTACTTTGCATACAGGTAAGTGTTGGCCAGTGCTCACACCCCAGATTTGGGTGGGCAAAGCAGGCACACATTTGCCAAAATGCAGGTTTTACCTACCTGGAGGATGAACATCACAAATCAGTAAACACTTCAACAAAAGCAGCATTCAAAAATACCAACAAAACCCTGCCTGTATTTAATCAAGCTGAGAATCTTCCCTTTGGTTATCAAAACACAGTCCACAGAAAGTAGCAGAGATATCTGGATAGCATGAATCCCACAGTCAGAGGGAATCGAAAGGTGACAGGATACAACTAGTTAGTTGTCAGTAGGGTCTGCAGCACTCACAGCCTGTGCTGTTCACTGAGCTCATTACAGTACAGTCTGTGCACCTGCACCACTGGGATGCTCCTGATCCAAATGATGGCAGTGCAGCAGACATATATTATATATTTACCACAGGGGTGCTCTCTAGTTTTGGAGCTCCAGGCATGGAATGCAGCATAAGAGAGAGAAAGTCAGAGAGAAAACACAGGGATTAAAACAAACTCTGAACTCCAAGCTCTTTTCTGTTCCGATGGTCAGGGCTGTGCCTGTCCAAATCAGCTGGTTTTCAAAGTGCCCAAGTATTTCTGGACTCCAGTGAGAGCAGCCCCTTTCTGTGTGTGCACACACTGCAGCAAGCAGCTCTTGGGGCAATCTCCACTGCAGAGACAATACAGCACTGAAGATACTTCCCCCAATCATAACTAAGCAGCCAAGAATCCATTGCTTTTGTTAGTGCTGGGACAACATTTTAGAGTAGACACACATGAAAACTGCCCTGTAGGAGGACACTAATGACAGGGGGAGTGTTAAAACACCATCTGCTGTTCATAGTCACTGTCTACCTAATGCTGGTATATCCCAGAGGTTTTCTAGAGAAAGTCCAGCAATCAATCCACTGCATGTTTAAGCTTTTAAAATATGGAAACTGAATATATTCTGGATTATCTGATGACCCTGAACGTGTCCTCACTGGTGCCAAGGGCCACAAAAAAGGCTGCATTTTATATTTCTGGTTTCTAAGCTGCCGTGAAAAGCTGTGTTGTGTTCTCATTTACTGTGCCATTTCTATAAGGAACTACTGCCACAATTAGTCCAAATTTGTGTCCTTACTGGCACACAGAAATGGGGCACAGAATCCTGTCAGTCACCACAGTAGATTGTGCTGATCTAACACCTCCCATCAAATCTTGTTGCTGTGACTGTTTGTTACAATTATCTGTTATGAACCTTTAAGGCTACAATGAAGAAATGTGTATTGTGTCAGGGAAAAGGAAAAAGGGGATGCTGCTTATCCCCAAGAGCTGCCTCCCAACACAGCATTTAGTTCTCTTAATAATTCACACACCAATGTTGCTGCTGGCTCTGCCTTTGGCACACCCTGACAGGGTTTTCTGAGGCCACAGCAGCACAACATCACCAGGTGGTGACAGCACAAGAGGTTGGTAAAAGCACTTTGAGGGGAAATGGACCAAGCCAAACTTGCTTGTTCTTTATGGAAGAAGAAATTCCTGAGCCAGGACTCCTCTTCAGAATTTGTTTCCAGCTGTGCTGTGTGTTGTGGAGTTCACGTTCAATACGATGTGCCAGATGTGCTTTACATGAGGGCCCTTCTACAGGTACCTACAGACGAGATGAACTGCCAGAGCAAGAAAAGCAGACGAGCAAAGTGCAGAGGACGGGTGTGATCCACAGCAAGGGTGCACAGACAGACACTCAGGACAAGATCCATCCCCATGGCAACACAGAAACAGTACAAAAAACATTTAAGGCAGCGACTTGCGTTCCTATCGTGAAAGTTGTGATATCAAGTTGTACTCTGATCTTGCCTGGACCAGCAAAGATCCTGCACATCCCTGTCACAAAGACAATGCACATGGAGGTTGGCTCACCCACTGACCAAGACTGACGGTGAAGCAGACAGACAGAGGAAGAAATGCATGAGGAATATCACGGTCCTGGGTCTGATCTCACTCACTGAAACACTAAAAAGAAAATGATTCAGACGAATCTACTGCCTGTCAGTAAAATCACTGCTTGAACAACAACATGAGTGAAACCCATCCCTACGAAACTTCACCCTTAAGTTCCACAAACACAATCCAACTGCAGCAAGAATAGTCTTCAGATGCTTTCCTGGGCAAGAAATTTCCAATCCTGCTTCCTATTGATTACTTTAGATATAACCTTTTAAAGAAATCAACTGCTATGATACTGCAGCTCCATAAATGCCAGAAGGTTAAGTCTCAGAACAAAACTCCCAAACCTCTAGACAAAGTCCATGTAAAGGATCCCTTCAGTTCTATTTGTACAGAGCATTTTATTTATCACCTTTACCACATGTAGTATGGGGTTCAGCAGCAGTTTTGAAAGCATCCATTCCAGCCTGGTCAGTTAAAGGGGATGAAGGAATCCCAGGGACTTAGACTCCTATTGGGAGCAGGCTAAAGAAGGAAAGGCAATGTGGCAGAATACTGTATTTTTACTGGGCAGAGTGACTTTTGTTAGTATTCAGTAAGCACTAAAATAACTCCAGAGTTCTTCCCCTGGCCAGGGTGACAGGGCCACCAAGAGCTTTAGGAGTTTCTGCCTTCTTCCTTCCACGCTAATGGAACCTCTTCAGCCGTCCCACAACAGCCCCGTTACGGTGCAGCCCCAGTGCCAAGGCTCCTCTGCAGGAAACACCCACAAACTGCTCACAAAACCCTTTTACCACAGCCCAGCTCTCAGCTGCCTAAGACTTCAGGCAAGAATCTGCAGGACTGAGGACACTCTCCCCTCTTGTAAAGCCTCAGCCTGTCCTGATCACACATTCAAATATTCCTTTCATACAGACCAAGTACCTTAATATTTCATGTTAAGCAGTGCTGAAGTCTCACTGAGCCTTTAAAACTTGACTGTTTCAAAGAATAACATGTATAGAATATATATATATATATATAAAGAACATAACAAGGACCCAGGAGGACCTCTAGTCTCTGAGATGAACCATAAAATAAGAGAAATTCGCTGAGCTCCATCTCAAACCCAGCTCTCTGTCCACACAGTGCAGGAATGCAAAATAAGGTATCTAGTCCCCAAAAGCTGGAACTACTTGTGTGATGCTTAGCTAAGCATCAGCTAACCCAGTTATTGCTGCAAGAACACAGCCTGCAGCAGTATCCTGGGATGGCCCCAGCTTCCCTCTGTCCTTAAACAGGCCACAGAGAGTAAAGCCTGAACGCTTCCCAGTGACATGAACCCACTGCCCCACTTTAGCAAGTGCACCACAGCATTTGATTGCTTTGAAGTGTGAAGTGTTAACAGACAGATTTGGAAAGTAAATTATCTTCAGGGGACGTAAAGCACCAAGTCCTCTGATCTGGAATAGCTGGGGTTGGAAGGGACCTCTGGAAGTCACCCAGTCCAACCTCCTGCCAAGGCAGGGTCACCTGCAGCAGGTGACACAGGAACACGTCCAGGTGGGTTTGGAATGTCTCCAGAGAGGGAGACTCCACACCCTCCGTGGGCAGCTGCTCCAGTGCTCTGCCACCCTCAATGGAAAGAAGCTCTCCCACATGTTGAGGTGAAACTTCTGGTGGTTTAGTTTATGGCCATTGCACCACTGGAGAGTCTGGCACCATCCCCTTGGCACCTGCCTTGGAGATATTTATCTGCATTAATGAGATCCCCTCTCAGTCTTCTCTTCTCCAGACTAACCAGGCCCAGCTCCCACAGTCTCTCCTCATAAGAGATGCTTCTGACCCCTCATTATCTCTGTGGCCTCCACTGGACCCTCTCCAGTAGCTCCCTTGTCTCAGAAACTGCCTTTCTGTAAATGATACTCAAAATTAAAAGACTGCAAATTAAAGAAAATTCTTCTCCTATCCGGCAATGTCATCCCAAATCACCCCTGTACACATTCAAAGTGATACCAGTAACATGTCTGAAAAGATTAGGAGTAAATGCCAGGGAAATTGAGATAAGCAGCAGGTGAATGGACATCTCATTGATTCACTGCCGCACACAAATGAAACAGTTTCACTGTCTTACATGACAAACTGATCTCCTTTGCAACTTGGCCCAAGTCATTTCACTGCCAAGGTCTCAACTCTCCCACCTGCACAACTGTATGAAATACCAGTTATCAGCTCCAATTTTAATGCTCTAAGAATCTGAGAGCAATAGCATAGTCTTGTCTTACAGAGGTAACACGATAGGTTAGGCAATTTTAGGTCCTCCTCTATATTAAATATAGCAAATTGAAGAGTTTTCTCTGCAGTAAAAAGAGATTTATTTCCCCAGAACGTTCCAAATACAAATACTTTCCCTAATGAAGTGTCAGATAAGAGGATCTTCTGCACAAACACATCAAGAAAACGTCATCTCCCAGAATTTCATTAAACGACTGTGAAATAAACGAACAGAAAATGCTGGGGCTTTTTGACAAATTGTTATTAGTTTCATTTACTTTGCAAAACAGAATACATATGACAATTAGATCTTCAGATGACTACACGGGGGAGGTCCCTTCTGTCCTGATGCTCTGTACTCTGTGATAAGCTCATTTCTTTGTGTCTAAGAACAGATTTTCAGCTTCACTCCTTTCTGAAACCAAAGTTGGCCTCAGACAGATAATGCAGCTAACTGCTAATAAACTCAAGATGTCTTAATATCAATTTGCTGAATGGAAAATCCTACTTATTTCGAACTAATTTAGTCCAGCGGTACCTGTTTAAGATCAATTCACAGCAGACTATTTCCTTTTTATTGCTAATTAAAATCACGGATTTCCTGTTCCAAACAACATATAACCCTGAAAAATTAGCTACAAACCCAGTGTGTTATTGACTCAGCTGCTGGACTAGGTCTAGATTTACCACCTAGTTCTGAGGTTTATAAAAACAGCTCCTCTAAGCAATGACAGACTGGCCAAGAAGAGCTCAGGTGACGAGGGGAAAACGGGAGACACTCGCTGAGGTTTGTCTTCTCAGCGTTCTGAAGTGCAGAAGGGCTCAGCTGGGCTTTTATCTCCAGCCCAAGAGCACACGGACTGGAACTCTTTCTTGGCACATTAAATTTGAGGACCACCCAGCTGTGTCTCAATTCCAGCCCTTTCCGGCCTTGCAGAGAATAATAACCCCGCTGTGTGCCAAGGGGATATCTGCAGGTGGCATCTGGGTTTAACCTGATCCACCCACACTTCTGTTGTCAGGTCTGTACAAAAACACTTTCAGCTGATTGTGCTGGGCAGATACAGACCATTTCTTCCACTTGTGGAACACAGTGGAGTCAGGAAAGCTTGGGAACAGCTTGTGCAGAAAAAAGGATGTATTGGAGCGGTCCTGAATTAAGGAAGATTCCGCCGAGTGCTTTCAGTACATTGCCCCTGAGCACTCGAGCCTGAAGTCTGAGCCCCTGTCTGAACTGCAGAGCTCCCAGGAAAGCAGCACCCACCAGGCTCCACTGTGATGGAGCAGGAGAAGGACTGGGCGATCCCTGTCTCTTTTCACTAAACCTTTTAAACTGAAAGAAGATGCAACTCCAGCAAGAGAACGTGTTACTTCCCCTTACCAGTGAATCAGCCTCACTCTTCTTCTCCACAGTGCCTCATTCCCACTGTAAAAGGCTAAAATCTGCTTAGGCTCATCTTAGGCTGATTTAACCCATCACAGCAGCCTGAGCTGCATTTCCACTCAAATTTACGGGTAACTTCAACTGGTGTAGCTACAGCAGAGAGTATCTCCAGCAACCCTTCTTTTCTCTCCCAGAAGAGATGCCCTTCTTGCAGGTGGGGCTGAGCAAACTCTGCATCTGCTTGCTATTGCTGTAGCTTAAACTAATTAAGTGCATTAATGTAATCTGCTGCCAACTGGCATTTACATTAACAGGCAGGCCCACAAATAAGGAATAAAAGCTGGGGGTCGCTGGGCAAAGTGCAGGGAAGAGGAGGGCAGAAATCCGAGACCAGTGTGGGGCACGGGTGACTCGGGACACAGGTCTGCAAGGGATCAAAGAGCCTGACCCAACAGCAGCATTCTGGTTCCCTTCAGCCTCGTTTGTTCCAGCGCTTCTACATGCCTGGCAAGATGATAAAACCAGCAGTGCTGATACCCTTGTACAGGGAATTGTGAAGGGACAGCGGGCAGTTCCCTCCTCCTGAGAATATCTGCAATAGCACTCACTCCATCTGCATTCCTTATTAAAAGAATGCAATCAAATTAATCACAATAAAGTGGATATAAATATTAATGCATGTGTTGATATTTGGAGGATGAAATGTACTTTTGTTGTTTAGAGAACTAAGCTGTTCCTGTTTGTTGAAGCCCATTGTTAATCTTCATCTTGTTTTCCAACATAACTTATTTATTTACAGCATGTCAAGGGAGAAACCTAATTTCTAAGGACATTTTTCAATTAACTTTCTTAATTAAGAGAGAAAAGTTAGACTCGGTCGGTTTGTAAATAGTATTGTCTAAACCCCACGAAATTAATAGATTCTGGGAAATGACTGAGGATACACCTACACAAGGAGGATCAGGAATGTTCCCCATCTCCAGTCTCCAGGTGTTACTGCCCTTGTCTGGCATTCTGGGAGCCTGCTCAGTTGTGCCTGGTTTGGAAACAATTACAAAAGTCTGTAGCACTATCAGGGAATTACTGTTCCCTTTGGCTTCTGTCACACAGTGCTGTAAGCAAGCGCTCCCATGGAAGTTTGCACTTCAAACTATGGGCTTTAACGAGGCTCAAGCTCTGCCCTGAATATGAATCTGTCACAAGAGTCTCTGCAGCGCTCCAACTTCATGAATTTGTGCAATAGGAAATGCCTGCTGCTGCACCGCCTCAGACATCTGCCACTCAGACCCAGATCTTTACAAATCAAGAATTCACAGTTTCAGGAGGGACCACAGTTCTGTCCTGGGCCCAGTGAAACCCTTCATGAAGTTGGGATAGGTCTTGCAAATGATGCCTTTGAAGTTAAAGCAGACACACGAATTGGAACCCAGAGATCACATTGCCACGTCTGACTCGGTGATCAATCAGAAACAGACTCATCCCACTGAACAGTTCCCGAGAACTGGAAAAGGATTTCAATCCAATAAAGTAAAAGAAGATGATTGCAAACCACTAAAAAGCACTGAAATAACTTATTTCCCTAGTGCATTTACAGCAAGTGAATAACCACGCTCTTTGTGGATGCAAGAGTATTTCACATGTAAAAATAACTTACACTGTGCACTGATCCCAAATCTAGATATACCCAAGGCAGCCCGGAGCTGCAGGTCAATTTATAATACTTATGTAAAATAAAAAAGAAAACAAGCTTAAAGCAAAATTAGATGCTGTACTTGTCCCACATATCGTGGACAGACGCTGTGAGTTACTGCAAACTTTCTCTGAGGCACGGCAATTTAGGTGAATGTACTTCTTAACAGTTTCAGTACTGAAACATGATTTTTTCCCTTCATCTATCGAAAATATCTGGGAATAAATTTCCCATATAATGAGCAGGTATAAACATCTGGTGAGCTCCTGCTCATATCCTGCCTTACAACAGCCTCACACACACTTCTAAGCAGCAATTTTCATTTGCTTTAGTGCTACAGAAACAGAAATAAATGTGGTTTGATACATTTACTGTGCAAGAAGAGTAGTTTTTACGCTCCCATAAAATGCTTTCAGAAATAATAATGATAATAATAACAATGGTAATAAAAGAAGCTGTAAACTCCAGCAGGGCCTGGCTGTAACTGGAGAAACCCAGCGACTCCGACTTCTGAAGACAATTAGTGTCAGCCTGTGAACACACAGTTTGAATTAGTGTGTTTGTGTGCAGACAACAGCACTGTGCTCTCGTTTTGGAGGGGTGTTTTTAACCACAAGTCACAACGTGGGCAAGGCAGGCTGAGCAAGCCTGATGGCTTCCCTCACTCCCAGGGCTTCCCTCCTGTGAGAAACAAAATGCTGCTTCTCCTCGGGACCACGCAGGAGTGAAGTCCTTTGCTGCAGGTTTGGCATGTGTTACATCCATTTTGTAGATAGCATGGAACCTGGAAATCCATAAATCTGCCTGTCCCCTTCTTTGTTCTCCATACAAGGGAAACTCTGACTTCACTGTTAGGGCAGGCAACTAGGAAAACTTGAGCAGACCACAAAACTCCTGTGTGGGATTAGTGGTTTCAAAACAGGGCTGGGAACCGTCAGAACTGGATTCTAATTCTGTCACTCTGAAAGATGCTTAAGCCAAGGATTCCAAACACTGACACCTAAAGTAAGGCAGCAAAATGCAAGTTAACTGTGCACTCCAGCAAAGCCTTTAATACATGGAGAACACTGTACTGGCTTGAGCTGGAAACAACAGAGGGAAACTTTACTATCCATGGTTTTCCTTTCGGAATTTTCTATTAATTTTGTATTTCAGACACAGATTTAAAACTTACAGCTTAATTTGTCTTGATGGTATAATTTCAACTGAGCTACAAATACCTTCTGTTTGCTGGGTTAAACTTCAGAGACTTTCAAAGCCAGAGTGCTTCGTAAGCTACGCTTCCTCAAAAACATATCCTTGGGGACTATCTGGAATCTCTCTTTTTAGCAGCAGTTGACCACAATGAACCAGTTATCTGCATCTTCCATCTCATTTATACTTTGAATTTCAGTGGATTCGTGGCCACTAGAGTGGTTAGAGTAACCCAATGGTTTGAAACTCCACGTGGCTGCCACGACAAACCAAACTGGTGCTGGTGGCCACAAGGCTTCCCGGCATCAAGAACCCTCCCTTTTGGGTTTTCCCTGGAAGGATCCCTGTGTCTGCAGGTAACCCTCCTGCAGTCCCTGCTCAGTGGACCGATCCTGTTACCAAGGTCACCTCTGCAGAGTTCCGTTTGCATCCAGCTGACGTTGATTCATGTCGCCAGATGGCAAAGGACAGAGCACCATCGCTCAGCACCACGTGTGACCTACTTACACACCCAGCAATCTGCTCCTGAGTACTTGGGAAAGGCAGGGAGACTTTGATTAGAATTTTAATTTGGTTTCATAGTTCCCCCACATGTGGCACGTGCATTTTGCACACCAGCTACGTCTGTTCCAGCAGGGCACTAGCATGATGCCTCCCACTTCCTCCTAAAACAGGGCATATGGATGCTCAAGTGTCATTTCCTCATGTCCTAAAGGCACTCTCAGAAGTAATTACAAGTTATTGGTTTACATACGGACAACTAATGAAGAGCCAAACACTCCCATGCCGGCACCACTTGGAAAATAATGATGGCAGCAACGTGTCAGCTCCAGAGGAGAAGGATAAAACGTGATGCAGACAAAATTCATGTCGGGTTCCTAATCAAATATAGGAAAAGTCACGGGGAGATGCTCAAAGTCTCATATATGTATTTACAGGATAAGCAGGACAACATCATTTCTGCCTTAACTCCAATGTGAGGGTATGTGGGAATACTACAAGTGACATCTGGTCATTCTAGGACAGATTCCCCACATTGCTTCAGGAGAGCAGTGATTGCCAGACTGAATCAGACCTGCTCTCTGCCTCTGCCCTGGGCCACTACCAGATGCTGCACAGAGGCAAAAGAGTAGATAAAGCAATTCCCACCTTCCAGCAGGCCTTCCTGGTCCTCACCTCTGATACACCTCACCTCTGAAGTCTGGCTTAAGTCCTGCTGTTCAAGTTCTAGCAAAGTTTTTGTTCCTGTCAAAGCACTGGTCAACAAGAATTTCAGCTCCGAAAACACTTCATTTCTGAAGTGGTTTCCAAGCCCATTTGGAATTTATTCAGCTCTGACGGATTTTTCAAGGGCTTGGCACCTATAAATGGAGCTGTTAAAAGTCTCAAGAAGTGCCCAGCAGCTCCTCTTGGGAGCGTTCAGGGCCAGACCCTCGGGAGGGTTCAGTGTGGTGCCCGAATGTAGGCACGTACAACTGAGCAACTCTTCTAAATGAAAACAGGAAGCTTTGTAAAACACAAACCCTCCAGGCTGCCACAGAGCAGCACCCAAACACCCTGCAGAGAAGCAAGTCTGACAGTATTCGGTACACCAAGGAGGAGGTGACAGATGCTGGCTGGAAATCATCCCATCACGTGCTAATGTTATTTATTTGGGGGGAAATGAGAAGGGAAAGCCAAGCACAGTCAGGGGCAGTTGTATCACAGTGCAGACAGTGCTAATGAGGTGATTACAGGTAACAGAGTAGGTGAAAATAACTGGCACAGAAAAGGTTTATCTGGGGAAGTGATAAATCCTAAAGTTCTGCTACTTGGCTATAAATTAAATTTGGAGAGTGAAAATAATCCAAAAGAAGTAGCAAAAAACAGCGTTTACATAGTTATTGGGAAGAGCACAACAGTTCTGGAAAAATTACCAAGCACTCCTTTTTAGAATGAAAAACCAGAGAAATCTCTTCTTCCTTTTAAATAAAAGGAAGCCCAAACACACATTTTAAGCCAAATACGCATGTGTAAATTGGAGCTTTTACTGTCTGCAGAACAATAGGTGATTTAAAATATACTTCTGAAGTATTTTTATGAAGTAGAACAGAACTGTTATGACTACTCCATGATAGCAGACCCAAGTGTCTTTATCCTCAGCAGTACCTCAGCCTCAGCCTCTGGGAAAAGCTGCTCCTCGTGGCACAAACCTAAATCCTATCCCTACATCCATCTGGTGGACCTGTTTCCACAGATCCTGTTCCACATAAAACCTGTTCACACAGAATATCTTCAGCTGGAGGCACCAAGTGCACAGCAGAGCCTGCTCTGGCCAGTGACCCCAGAACAAAGGCAAGGTCTCTCACCTCCCCCAGCCCACAGCAAAGCTCCCACAGCGCTGCAGAGACAGAGCCTGCCCAGAGAGCCAGGATCTGACCTGAGCTGCAGGAGACAACAGTGTTCCAAGCACAGGGTGTTGTTTTCCCGGCTGCTGGACACCACACACGGTAACGGAGCCCGAACAGCACCGAGTCAAAACGCGCAGTGTCTCGTGTCTGTCGGGGCTGTGCAGTGGCACGAGAAACACATCCCAGCCCTGACAGCGCTCACTGAGGGCATCCAAACAGGCTCTCCCTGGGCTGCTTAGCAGAGCTGCCCCTTCCCTGGCTGGGTCTGATTGTTTTTCGACTTAAAAGTCTGCGGAAGGGGCAAAGTGTCTGTTTAATTTGCTGTTGTGTGGGAAAGGGGCCAAGGTGTCTGTGACACTGCTCGGAAATTGTTTGCTCTCGGTACAGCCTGCAGTTTGTAAGCAGGATGCCACAAAAAACCCAAACATAATTGAAGAGAGTCTCCTTAAATGAGAACTAAGTAAACAGAGATGCCTTTTAAAAATTACATCCCCTCATCCTGCTTCTGCTGTCAAGTCCACTCATTTATTTTTTCCCCCTCTTTGGTTCAACATAAAAATTAATTATCTTTGTAGCAAATAATGTCAAAACTAAAGTAGGAGGCTTGAATTCTTTCTCACAAATTTTAACAAAGCTGTGGGAGACCGCTGGCTGTAGATGTGATGCAGGTAAAACACTGAATTCTTACAACCCCACCTGCCTTGAGGATTCAAAATTGGAGTTCTGATTGTTCTGCTATAGTTGAGTTGAGAATAGAGACAGCAGTGATCACTTGAGGTCACTTGATGGGCACTAGCCACCACACCTGAATCACACTCTCAGAGGCACGAGCAAGTTAGAAAATACCATCATTCTCACCACTCAGCTGGTCTGAGACAATCTCTAAGCAATCACAAAGGGAGAAATCTCTTGCATAGTATGGAACTGGGGTAAACTAAGAATAGCAATACAGTTGAACAGTGTTGTTTGGGTTAGTGCTCTGGTTTGGTTTTTAGGAGGAGCTAGATGGATAATATTCAGGATAGCTCTTTATTTCAGGAAGGGAGCACACACCATAAATTAGAAAGCACAAATATTTAAAGTTCTGTTGAATGTGTGCACAACCTGTTTATTACGGCTGAACTTCTTTTTCTAGGCAATAGCTACAATAGATGTCCTCAAAAGTGATCCCTTAGCATAATACTGGGCAAAGGCCAAGAGAAACTCTGTTTCCATAATGGTGCTCTAGAGAATTCTTTATTTTGGAGTGCCTCATGGACTGCCTAAATTAAGTCATAGGAGCAAAAAAATGTATGGTATCCAAAACCTTTGCTTGGGCATATATTCCATGGCATCACCCTGTTAATCACTCTGGAGCAGAACAGCCCTTCCCTGGTTCCTAACTCAAGGGATAACTCCTCCAGAGCTGTCAACCCTGATGCCAGCTCTGTTCAGAACTGCTCTGATTAAAAGCACACTAGATGTGCTTTTAGGGTTATAATGAAGAGCAAGCCAAAAGAGAAAAAAAAAAAACCAAAAAAACAAACAAACCTGCCCAAAGTCCCATGGCAAAGTAGCAGGAATTTAACAGTTCCCAAGTTGGAAGTGGCTGAGAGCAGAATGAGAACACAGTCAAACCCTGTTTCTGGAAACGTGTGCTTGGAGAAAAGTGTAGTTCAGTGAGCCTGCAAAAAGCCCTCAAAACCTCAAGGACAGTAAAGAACAAAGGCAAGTGGGGAAGATCAACAGAGGGAGTTTTTTCCTCTCTCTGAAATGGTTACAGAATAAATTCCAGAACTAAAAGACAGGGTCTGTGTACCATGTAAGATTTTTTGAAGTCCCAAGCACCACTTTAAGGTTCCTCCCGTTCTGCCTCTCTGCTGTGTGTGAAGCAATTCCCGGGGAACCGCAAGCACTGTGAGTGTGTCCCTAGAAACGCGGGTGCCCAGCAGGCTTCACCCATAACCACCCAGCTACAAACCCCTCCCTGCCCTCTTTACCCTGCCGTGTACCACCAGCTGAGAGCTGGGCTGAGGTGTCATCGCTGTGAAAGCCCACCCAGGGGAGCGGCTCCCGTTTGCCCTCGGCTGGTGTCGGTGCGGGGCCCCAGCACGGCAGGGAGGCAGCAGGGCAGGCCCAGCGCTGTCCAATGTACCGCCGGCCCACAGCTCCAGGGCAGCAGCTCCCTCACACCCACTGCCAGCCACGGGCTAATCCTGCCCGGGAACTGCGATCCAGCTGGGATCAGCTTTCTAGGGAACGCGCCATTTTACACTTCCACACCCCGGCCTCTCTCTTGGCTTTGCCCGTAAAGAGATGCTGCCTGATTTTCTCTGGATGAGCAGCAAAGGCAGTTGGGATTTTCCTGAGTTTCTCTTTTTCCTGAGTAAAAGCTTCTCCAACCAGTTTGGAGGCTAAGAAGGCTCCGAGCAACAGAAATGCAACTTCTCTTCTTACTGCATTAAGGAGCAAAACTTGAATGTGTGCCTGGTTTTAATTTGTTTGCACAAGCAAAAGCACAGAGGAAATACAACCTGCCTTTCTCCTCGACAATAAAACCTACTCTCTCTTACTTTAATAGCTACTCTCAACATTTTAGATTCCAAGTTTTTGAAATGCAAGTGTAAAACATTTGGTCTTAATTTCTATATTTTGTCCTTGCTTTTTGTTATTAAATAAAGACAGATGTGTATATATATGTATAAACTGCAATGGCACTCATTATTACTCCTTTTGATTTGAAGGCAAGCAATGCAAATCACAGATCTTATCTGAGCTGCAACTTGAGATCCACCAGGATGGTTGGGGTAATTGAAGCTGCTCTGGAATAGCCTAACCCAGAGCATCTTGGCACTGCTTTGTGTTGCCAGGCAACAGAACAGCCAAACGCACCTCCCAGTTTTTATCCCCCTCCTGCATCTCTAGGCATTCCCTTCTTCACCACCACCTACAAACTGTCCATCTCCTCGTCCTCTGGAACTGTTTTCTTCCTTCTGTTCTCGATGTTTCATTTCCTCTGGAAGCTGAAGGATATATTCTAATAGAACTACCTTCTCTAACAGCTAATCGAAACCCCAAGAATTATTCTTCAAAAAGGATCTGTTTCACAGACAAAAATTAGGTGCAGCAGTTTTGAGGCCATCCCACGTTTGTTTCCACATGCATCAAGGAAGTTTCACACCTGTCAGAAGAGTTCATCTCAACTCACCCTTTGCTTAAGGAATGTAACGCCTGTCTCTTTAATTAGAGAGGTTCGAGCTGGCCCTGCTGACACCATTTAAAACCCTCACACTCAATGTAATTTTTAATCAAAATAGGTGCCACAGGTCCTACTGGACTGCCTGTGAGTTCTCTGTTAGTCCTTGCAGGGCAGGCACAACAACTGGGTTCGGTGAATTGCTTGCCAGCACCGTTCCCTTCCCTTGAAGGACTTGAGACCTGCACAGCTTTCCTGTGGATATCTAAATTCAGATAAGGGGAGTCTTCTTTTACCTCCAGTTTTGCACCTCTTGCCCCTGAAGGACTCTTCAGTTGCATCATGGCCACTTTAATTCATAAAAATTCACTTTAGGACTCATCATTTAATTCAGCTGAATTAAACAGTGCAGCAACGCGGAAAGATAAAAGTCTTGAAAATGCAAAGCCTGAGGAAATGCAATTAGAGCACCCCACTTGACCAGTTCTTCAGTTGTTACTCATCACACTTGCACAGAAACAGGAAAAGGTGAAAAGGATGAGATATTCCCAGGATAACAATACTCTGGCACTGCTGGTTGGCAACAGCATTAAACTTGAACAGATGATCTGCAGAACACTCTACCCCTCCCCTGTATGTGCAGAGGCTCACACCCAAAAAGCCACAAGGCAGTGAAATATTACCTTTCTACCAAAACTTGTCTGTTCTAATGTTCTAACAGTCCCTGTTTTCAAGAAAGGAAGGTGAAAGAATCACTGGCACAGAAAACCAACCCAGGTAACAGCAACTTTCTCCACAGACACTGATGTTGTCTATCAACAGCCCGCTAAAGAATGCCAAAAAAAAAAAAAAAAAAAAAGAGGATGGCATGGTTTCAGCCACTAAATAAAATCGAATAAAACCTTTCAGAAATGCAGAATGGGATGATTACAGCCCACAGCTGCCTGCTGTTTGTGGCACCAGAGGAATTTCAAATTACAAAAAGGGCGAATATTCAACATCCAGCAAGATATATGGGCTAAAACCACATGTAGACATCTGGATGCCATTACAGGTAACATTTCCAAAAGGGCATAACTCACTGCAGTACTCCAAATATGGTATAATTTCACCTGTACCTCTCCAGGAACTCTAAGGGTCCCTTACACTGTGACCAATTAATTAGAAAAACCAAGCACTTGTGACCACGTAATGATCCCCACTGACCATTACAGTGACTGTACACCAGACTATGTGCTTTTCAGAAATCAAACTGTCAGCCTCAATAAGCCCAAACACCCAACTGTTGTAAAGGTTGATTTGATGTGTGGGGTGTCTTTAAAGGATAGTAGCCCAAAAACAACAAGTAGGAAAGATCAATCTGTTAAAAATAGATAGATACCAGCTTGGAAATTACTGCTCTGAATCAGCAATTTATAGTAAAATAACTAAAACTTACACCTCCAAACAATAATAAAAAAAATAATTTAAAAGGCTGATGATTTATTCTATGTAAATATAGAAAGAAACAGGGGAAAATGTTGCCTATTCAGGCCACAGACTGATCCCAAATATTAACCCTGCAACATGCAATAGTGCTATGGATCAGTGCCATGCCTGAACAGAACTCAGCAGAAATGTCACTCACGAGGAATTTTACTGGTGGGAAACAGTAGGAAAAACTGAAATCCAACAGCAACAAGTAAGCAATTTCAGTGGAATTAAGGAGTCACTGGTTAGGGGACACACACCCCAATATTGTCCTTGACCTCCCCTTGACGGGGAGGTCAAGGACAATATTGGGGTGTGTGTCTTCCAACACCGTGTTCTGCATCAAACAAAGAGGGAAGTGCAACACACAAGATGAAAAAGAAAGGGGAGACACGATTTAATCGTGGGTTAAAAGTTGGTTCAGAGGGAGTTAACAGGCAAGTCAGAAATTTTGCTCCTTTTTACAAATTAACACGCTCGGGAGACAAAGAACGCCCCCAAAGCCTGTATCTAATCGCACATTAAAGACACCCAGAACTGAAACGGAAGCTGCCAAGTGTTTAAAACATTTTAAAAGCTATTATGTGAAACGAGTAAAAAATATGTAATGTGTAACTGGTGCCGGATATTGTTTCCCCCCAGCCGGGAGGGGAAGGCTGGCAAGAGCAATATGGTCTGTGCTGGGGGAAGGCTCCCCTGGTTCCTGGTGTCTCAAGAGCCACACTTGGAGTCACTAATGAGCCAGGGCTGCTCGTGCACTCGCACAAAAATGATGTTGTTAAGTTTTGCGTAGGGGGGACTCAGGATAAAAGAGTATTAAGGGCTGCAGAAAGGATTGTGAGGGCCAGCTGAGAAATATCAAGGAGTCCTTTGCCTACTGACGGGAAACTCCTGAGAGGGAAAGCGGAGTATTAAATACGAGTAATTTGTGGTCCTTATACCACAACAATAGTGCACCGCACGCCATGTAGGATAGAGCAGATGATCTTATCCAAGGTGCTTCCACGGGAAAACGCAAATCTAGCCAGGCAAAAGAAGGAGTGGGATCACTTACTGCTCCAAAGGCAGCTTTTCATATAAAGCCTAGGCCAAGCTGTTACTGCTCACATCAGGTGAATAACACAGTGCCAATTTTCACTCTGTTTTATTAATGCTGCCTGTTGTCACAGGCTTCTGCATCAGACTAACTCTGCCCCGTCTCTGAGACGGGAGCCTTGACCTGAGAAGCCACCACGGAAGCTCCTGGAGGGCAGAGCCTCCAGTGGCAGCTGTGCAAAGCCACCAGGAAAACAAGGAGCAAGGAGGGACACTCCCAGTGCCCTCTGCATGGGGAGTAACAGTGTCTGCAGGTGAGGAGACACCCAACTCAGCAAGCCGGCACAAAACAGTGGAGAATTTTTTCACAATATGCCATCGACTCTAAATGCTACAATTTTCCTTATTTTTGTTTTTGAGCTGGAAAGTCACATTATTTTTTAATGATACAACAAACTGCAAGGGAATATGAGTGAAATGGGGTGGGGAAGGGCTGAGTAGATGAGCAATGAGGACAGCAGGATCACAGGCAAGGTGATCATCACCAAGCTTTTGTACTCTGTGTGTAAAGACAGCTAAAAACACTGGGATGCTGCCCTTCAGCAAAAGATAAAGTCAAAGAAAAATACAAAAGCTCAAAAAACCAGAGGATCTCGGTTAGTCTGTAAATGTCCTTACACAACTCCACGACTGAGCAAGTGATGGTGGATGCTCAGCAACTACATAATGAGGGCAGCAAGCAGTCCAGCACGTCTTGTCTGCAGGAGCAATGCCTGCCGGCCAGAACAGAGCAGGAAACTCAGGGTGAAACCATTTCATTCCCCCCAGTATCAACACAACACAGAAGATCAAACTGTGAAACCATCCCTGTTAATCTGAACTTTGTTACAGTAAATTCTCAGTGAGGGAGCTTTGCCCGTCTCCCACGCCAGATGGGGCAGGTAGGGAGGTCAGGGAATCAGGATAATCCCGGGAAACAGGAATGCTGGAGTAATAAACAGGGGAGCAAATTAAGAATGGCATTTCCAATCCGAAAAAAGGGGAAAGGGAAGTGATAGGAAGAGAGGGAACATTTGTTTTCAAGCTATCACACTAGGCATTCCCAATAAAGAGGAGTGCAAAAATAAAGAGTGTGAAGCAGAAGGGTTTATGTGGCTCCAGAGGTAAAGATTCCATTAAGAGGAGAGAGTCTACACATTAATTGGGAAGCCACACACAAAGGGAATGCAGGATGACGTTTTGATGCTTCCCTTGTCCTCTCCCCTGCCAGTCCACCTCCCCGGTTTGCAATCTGTCACTACTCCCGACGTGCTAATCTTTGGGATGAGGATATAAGTATGTGTGAGCTCTGTGTCTGTGAGAGCACTGAGAAACAGGTACCTGCTTCAGCACTGCAAAGAGCCTCTCCTTGGAGGGACCAGTCACTGCAGTTTACACAGAGATTGCTGAAAAGAGAGTTTATCTAGCAGTTAATTCTCAATGAAACCCTCCTCCTGTGACTTTCTCCTATATTTACTATCTAACTTGCATTTATATACCCCTTATTACCTAAACACCTTAAAGTCTCAAACATGCCTAACCTAACAAATCCCTGATATCACTGAAGGAGCATCAGGGAAGCTTCACACAGATAAGCAGGAACGATGGTAATTTCTGTTGTCTAAGGCAGGCACTGGAGCCACAAGGTCAGGGCTGTGTTTCCTGCTGAGTGAAAGGCAGGAGGTGAGGCCTCGGAATCACTCCCTGATCAGCTGCTGCTCCTTCCTGAGCTGCACAACCACCCTCGGGGCTCTGGGCTGCTTTCTCCTGGCTTGCCCAAACCAGCTCAGCGGGGCACCACACCTCTTCTGACTGTAATTAGCCAGTCTGAGAAGCACTAATCCCATTTTGTAATACTGAATTTTACACCCTGCAAGGCTGTAACTGCAGTTTCACACACGCATCCAGAGTGTATGTATCAGACTAACCTCTACAATCACAGCACAGGCATGTTCTTAATGTACCCAGTGAGCATGTGTGCACGTGCATGCATAATCACATATTTACTGTTAGATAGATACAAACACATTTATTCAGCAATGTAAGACAATGGACTGTATCTACCCCATTTCATTATAATTTCCTTTGATTAAAATTCGTACCGGCCAGGAGGGGACTAGTGAGGTTACAGGTAACAGCTTGGCTCCCAAGCAATGCTCATTTATTCATCTTCAGAAGATTTCAGAAGGCAATCTGATCTATATGCATTTTGCTTGTTCTATACTATGTATTTGCAGAGCACAAAGAAAAGACAGTGGGTAATATTATGGTACCATAGAAATTAGCTTCCCTCGTCTTACCTCCTGGGAACTGAGGTCTGCTTCTGTTGCCAACAGAGGTTTAGGAGGCTTCCTGGATTTACAAATCAAGGGTGTTTGTTTCACTAAAACTGGCATAAAATTGCTTGTCAGCAGGCACCTTCACTTCAAGAAATGAGTGACACAAATCAAAGGAAATGTGGAATACTGCTGGAAACTGTACTTGAACAATGAACAGGACTGTGTGAATAGCTGAGCAGGTCTGAAAGAGGAAAAAACCCCAAACATACAGGGAAGGATTTTCATGTAAATATGTTTAGATTTATTCACGCTGAAAATATAAACTAACAAGTTTCCTCCAAACTCTGTGTCTGTTTGGCCCTTTCAAAACAGAAGCACCGTAGGTGTTGCAGCAACACACTGCTTGCACCCTGCTGAATAAACCTGGAATCCTCGAACTGCTTGTCAGAGTAAAGCCCACTGGCCTTAACAGCTCACAGAATCCTGAGCACAGAATTCCAGGCTGCCACTTGGACAGATCCAATCCCTGGATGTAAAGTGAAAAATCCAGTAATTGAGAATTAGCCAAGAATCTATACTTCATTCCCCAGCACACCTCCTTTCATGCATAATTCTCATTTTCTCCCTGGTGCCTTCACTAGTGCTCAACCAGACGGACATCACGGCTCTGTTTTTCTTTCAGGGATTTTTATGGGGGGGAGAAGAAGAACAGGAATTGTGATCTTTCACCATGCTCATAACTAAAAAGTCAATGCGACAAGACTTCATTGCAATGTTAAAAGTTAACTTCGCCTTGACCAGCCAGGCTCGTACCCAAGCACACCTGGATTAGGCCTCCCCTCCTTGGCAGCACATCCCCCTACCCCACACAAAGCCTACAAAGCTCTGGGACTCCACAGAAGAGATCACTTACAGGTACAGGGCTGCACTTTACGTGCTTAGTCACCCTCCACAATCTCTTGCCAAGAACCCCCTTCCAAACAAGGGCTGACTAACGAGAAACTCACTGAGTCACTGCCGTCCAACCTATAGCCTGGGATCACCCACAGCCACTCTGTTATGCAGCTACAGCAACTCTGTGGGGTTCCTACAGCAGAAAGTGCTGATTTGTTGCAAGTGAGTCACAGGAGAAATTTAATGAAAAGAAATCTTTCCAGGGAACATCCTTCCCAGATATTCTGGCACTGACTCGAGGGCTGCCAGACCCCTGAAAGCTCACCCAGGCAATGGTGAGCAATACGTGCCTGAGGTGCTGGTTGCCCTGTCACTTTTCTCTCCCTTCTGGATGTGCAGGGTTTTCTTCCCATACCAAGCTAAGTACTCTTAAATTCCAGGGAAAGATCCTGCATCTCAAAACAACAGCATTTTCTTGTTGCAGAAATGTTTGTTGTTTCTAAAAACAACCTACCTGCTCCCCTGAAACAGACTATTCTCTTCATGGCTTTAAACACCCTTTTTAGTTCAGGTCTACTTTGAAACTCTCGCACTACTTTTGCTATTTCTGTCACACCCTTCTAATATTTTATCTTTTGTCCTAAAGTGTCTCAGTGTAAGTTAGATGGACTCAGCACCCATCCTGTGAGTGTCCTGGTTAAAGCAACCTGCACCTTTAACGGGCACTTCAGTGTCCACGACTCCCTCCTGTGCAGACACAGGGAATTATTTCCATCGGTGCCTCTGCTCTGCAGGCTGATTCTGCACAAAGACAGGAGCACCACCCTAACAAATGGCTTGCATACACAAACCTGTTCACACACTACAAGCTTTGCAGGACCAGCGATTTTATTTCTCTGTTCATTAAAGAACGTATTTTCCCCCCATTTCACGCATTTTAAAACACCTCTCTAATGAGTTCATGTGCTAAGCATTAATATTTCTTCTAACACTTTTCCATTAGCTGTGTCAAACTGCATCTCGTGTCGCTTGTCATATTGCACTGAAGGTCTGATAATTAAGAAATATGTTGCTACTGTAGCTCTAATGGTGAGCACGGTTGTAGAAGAGCCTCTGGTTCTGCCTCTGTGGTGTTCCTCGCTGACTGAGAGCGATGAGCACGTGTAGAAGGTGCTGTGTGTGCACCACCATGCATTGCAAACCCACTATCTACGCACACACCGTGCAGCATGTAGCTTGTGCTTTTTCATGTGTTTTCCTGGAGTACTATCCCAGCTCGTGGAAAGGTGAAGGGGAGTCAACAGCTTGCAGTGCCCTGTCGCTCGCTGAGATTTAACATGCAGAGCACTTGCCTTTGCAGAAGCACAAATATTTCCCCAGCAGAGGCTTCTCTCGTCAGGTTTAAATATTGTGCAGTCTAAGCTAAACATCCTGACACAAAACGTTTGCAGCCCCTGGCTTCTTCAATTTTTTAACATCGCTCTCAGTTGTTTTCTCTTCAGAGATCACGATGTTAACACACCAGTTAGTTTTGTGCTCTGTTTTCCCACAGGCACTTGCTACTTTGCTGGCCACCTGTCTCTGCTTTAGGAATTTTTTGCTGTGGCAGGCAGTGACTGCTGAGCCACAGGGAGTGCAGGGCCTGAGTGACAGCTGGCACTTTGCTTTAACCCCAACACGTGCTCTGTGGTCGAGCAGAGAATGGGACAGTGCAGGTCAGAGTGTCTGAGGCCACACAGAACAGATAAAGGGCCCTTCAGTGTCACACTATTCACTCCAGGGTGGCATTATCTTGTCATCCTCAGTCACCTAGAGTACACAGAGGAGAATCTTCTGCAGAGACAACGTGCTCTCTCTAGGATATTATTATCATCCTGAACTTGACTTTGCAGAAAGAAGCTACATACTCATTTTGCCCACCCATTTCCCAGTTTTCAGTCTATGGTAGAACTGCACTCTTCTCTGCACAGGAATTTCACTTGTTTTGACAAGGACTAACTATTCACAAATATCAAAATTATAAGTTAAGTCTACTTTAGTAATTTATGTTTGCCCAGGGAAGCTGTGGCTGCTCCATCCCTGGAAGTGCTCAAGGCCAGGCTGGATGGAGTTCTGAGCAACCTAGTCTAGTGGAAGGTGTCCCTGCCCATGGCAGGGGGGTTGCAATGAGATGGTCTTTAAGGAATCTTTCAACCCAAACCATTCTATAATCCTATGTCTCAAGGGGAGAAAAGGTAGCTTTTAGTTTTTCATGTTTATTACACAGCTGATCCCTTTAATAGCAATTTAATACTTCCTTCTTCTTCTCCCTTTAATTGATCTGCGTTCTAACTCAAATAAAGCACGTGAAAGAATTAGAGGAACAGTGTAGTATTGTAAAATCTGCTACTGTACAAAGTAGTTTTCTTGCTTTTAACCACTGGATCCGTTTGCACGGGGGGATGGATGTTCTGAAACACGAGTCCCACTGCCAGGAAAGGAGGTCTGTGCTGTCAGATTGATGGATCATGCCAGCACAGGAAACGTTAGGAGCCGGGAACACACATCTTTTATCTGCATAATGGTAAATAACGACACCTTGACTGCTCATTAGTCACACGCAGTTGGGCTAATCTGCCACCCAGCACCTCCAGGAGGCTGCAGGAGCCACAGGGGTGGTGAGGAGCAGTGTGGATGCACTGCCCTGGGCTGCCAGCAGTGTGCATGCACTGCCCTGGGCTGCCAGCAGAGTGGATGCACTGCCCTGGGCTGCCAGCAGTGTGCAGGCACTGCCCTGGGCTGCCAGCAGTGTGGATGCACTGCCCTGGGCTGCCAGCAGTGTGCATGCACTGCCCTGGGCTGCCAGGGGATGCCGAGCTGGACGGGGCTTGGAGCACCCTGGTCCACCGAAAGGTGTCCCGTGGCAGGGGGGGTGCCCAGGGGGGAGCCTGGGGGAGCTGCCTCTGATTTTGGGTGGAGGGAGTTACTTTGCTCCCCCCCTCCAGCCACGGGGGAACTCCTGAGCAGCAGGGACCTCTCCCAGTGCAGGGCTGTGTCCCGCAAAGCTGGACACCAGTGGGGAACAGCTGGGACCGCAGGACAGTCTCAGCTCCACTTCGCATTTCATCTTTCTTGTATCAGGAAGGCTAATCAAATAATTAACCACAGTGGGCCGAGACACGAGCCACGTGCTTATCTGAGACAGGTAAAATACAGAACAGATTCACTTGTGCAAATTAAAGAAAAAAAGAATCAGTGAAGTTTCCTTTTTTCAGGAAGAATTCTCAAATTTGTGCTTTTTTGTTTTTTTTAAAATGTAACTTTCTGTGAACCCTTCTGTCCACAGATGGCAGTTGGATTCTAAAATCACTTCTCTTAAAAAGAAAACATCCCAACTTCACAGTTCTAATTTACTAGCATGTTATCCAGAACATCTCACTACCCTTCACAAATCCAATCTGTCTGCCACACGAGCTCCACTATGGACCATCCTCTTGCCTTCACCAACGTGTTTAAATCACCAGCGACACCGCTAACTTGGTAATGCTCCTTGTGATTTACACCAGCGAAAAACCTGAACAAAGTCTGCCCTTCCCAGTAATTTATCTCCCTTTATTGCACCTCCACATCAAACCCAAGATTTTCTCTGACTTCCAGTAGAATGGTCCATGAAAAACAGCTCCCTCTATCAATAAACTCCAATTTAATTTAACCGTATTTTCATAATTCTTGATGTTTACATTCTTCCCACGAAGGGTTGGTGACATTTTTATCCAAAGGAAGCGATATCAATATTCAATAAAATAAATTTAAAAAAGCATTCTGCATATTCACACTGGAAATGAGTTATTTGTTGATCTGAAAGTTAACGCTGCCAAGAATATGTATGTGCAAGAGCGACACTGAAGATATTTAATTAGCACAACAAATATCGCCCCCAAATTGCTAGATGTGTCTTTTGTGACCTGATGCCCATTTCTCACCCTGTAATATTTATTCTGCTGGGAAAACAAACAATGGTTTAGAAATGTGGATTTGCGAAGAAAAATGTAAACAAGCAAGGCCTTAATCAACAATAATCCTTTGAGCATCCTGTTATTGGGACTGGATTCTTTTGATCTCAGTGAAGTGACAAGGTAGTCGAAGAGACTCGAGCAAGTTTTACTGGTGTAAAGCTGGCACAGGATAAAGGTCAGACTGTTTAATTTTAACGAGCGAAGTGAGATTATTTACTACTCAATTACCAGGCTGAGAGTGCATTCAGCAGAGTTTATCCATTGGGAGAAGGAGCAGAAAAAAAACAAGGGACAACCCTGGTTTTCCCTAAAAAAAATACTGTGCAGCTGGGGACTGCTTAGCAACTGCACTAATACAACATTTCAAGAGCCATCACTAAGTTTATTAGACAGGCAGGCTGATGGTCACTTGGGGCTTAACGCCGAGAGGTGCTGAGCAAAGGGCCAGGAGCCTCCAGGGAACAGGCTGGGAACAATGCATCCCAAAATTTAAACACCACCTCTGATCCTGAAGTGGGAAGATGCCAGAGGAAGTCACAGGAAGATTGGGAAATCTCAGTCTAGGTTGTTTTTTTTTTTTTTTTCAAATATCCCCTTCAAATATTTGTTGTTCACTGAGGCTCAGAAAATTCCATTCATTTCTCCATGCTGCTGCCCATTTAATGAGGTAGAGAAACATTTTATTATTCCCCTCTGATGAATACAAAAGCACCAAAACCCCAAGCTGAACAGTGAAACAAACAGTAAATTATTTCAATCCTCTTAATTCTCTGCTTTTTTTGGCAGGCAATGCCACAAATAATTCTAGCTTAGCAGCGACAGATTCAAGGGAGATTTCTTTTTAAACTTTGGAAATGTTTAAATCAAGTGAACTAACAAAAGAAATTTTTACCTAAACGAGGAGAAAATAAAAGGAGAATTTTCCAAATATGACAGTGGCTATCAACTCATTTCTTTCACGTTTTGTTTTGCAAACGAGTCTGCAGGCTAGTTAAGGAGGGCAACTTCCACCACTCAGTCCAAACCCAGGCAGTGCAAAGTCTGATGAAACTCAGTAAACTGAAATAACCCTTCTCTCCAAACTCCTTCCCCAGAATTCTTGAAGAGTTGCCTGAGGTTGAGCTGGAATGCGCTTGGAAGCGTTTGAATTAAGAGCAGCTAGCCCAAAGGACAGCTTGGCTTCCCGCAGAGGTGTAAAGGATCAAAAAGGGATTGTGGAGGACAGTGCACTGTTGTTGTGAATTATGCAGGGAGCTGACACCACACTGGAATACTCATCAAAGTTCCTCAGAGCTGCTCCCTTCCAGATGGGCAAACAGAGCAGCTCAGAGCTCTGAGGGGAACTGAAATGACATCTGAAAGTGCTGTAAAACACATTTGCTGTGTTTGCCTTTGCCGACCTCGTGCCAGGTAACAGCTCCACTAAACTCACCGGCATCATCTGCATGAGAGTGACCCCGAAGTGTCACCTGAATCACAGGGCAAGCTGCAGCCTCTGCAGCAATCATCAGATATCCTAGGAAACCAGAAAGCATCGATCTGAAATCTATGGATTTTCAAACACCTCCTGTTCTGTAACACCGGGAAGGAAGGAGTCAGTGTCCAGACCCTGGAGGGCCTTTCCAGCCCTATGGAATGGGAAGAAGACCCCAGAGTTATGAGAGGCTTGACTGATGTATAAGATCAGCATCTAGTTAATTTGTTGTGTAACTTGAATATGCGTCATTTTGTGCCTTCATAAATTTTTCAGGTACAGTTTTAATATTAATTTTGGTTGGATGTGAAAGTGTCAACCCCCATGGGGTGCAATTAATAACGTGCCAGATCAGGAGACCATGAATGTATGAAGGTGAGTTAGTATGCATAGGATGCTTCTAGTTCCCATTATCAAGAACTGATTGACAATTTTTTAAAAACTGTTTTGATTATACTTCTTGAGTAGGGAAAAAAAGGAGTTTCGTGCCTTAAGGCTGTATTTTCTCTTCATTCATCCGCAAGACCGCAGGGCTGTAACCGCTCACGGTGCCTCTGTTAGACCTGTTGGACCTTTTCCCGCAGACAAAGGCCCTCCCTGAACACACCATTTTCCACATGCCTCCGGGAGCCCGGCCCATCTGGCAGGCCTCGGCTGTGCTGGGGCTGTGGTCGGTGTGAGCAGAAACACGAGCACGGGCTGAGGAGCCCCGGGAGTCCCCCCTGCCTTGGCAGCTGGGGCTGTAGGAGGGTGGCCTGCCGAAGCCCGAAGAATGCAGATAACTCTGCTGGGAGCAGGAGCTGACTGCAGGGGCAGCGATTAGGCTGGGATTTAAGTGGAGCTCTGACCCATGAGCAGGAATAACAAAAGTCTCATTGATTTCAATTAGAGGAGGCTTGGGTCTATTTACTGTAACTGAGTCGATTCCCCGAAAAATAATTAATTCCTTGTCGTGTCTCACGTGTATTGATTTTGGTAATTACAATGAAACTGGAGGTGAGGGTGTGTGAGGGGGGAAGGAAATGCACTTGATTTACGTTTTATTTGATGCACAAGCTGTCAAGGACGCAGCAATTGAGACACAATGACCATGCCCGTCCTCCGTGGGCTGCTCTGAGCTCAGATAACAACGTGTGCCAGGCACATGGAGAATCCAAAACCACTCCCTGCTCTGACCCACTGCAGTGTAAAGAGCTGTCTCTGCAGAGCCTCCACAGCTGGCAGAGGAGATGCCCAAGGGGAAGAAGATAAAGACAGGACAAGCTTAATGTCTATCAGTGACTAAGAGGGGGAGACAAAGAAGCAGAATGGGAGAGAAAGAAAATACAAGTTGTTGCTGATAATAAAGCTGCCAGTAGATAATGTAGCGAAAAATAAGGAGCGAGACAAAAGAAAATACATACAGCCTTGCTGGGTAATGATGCTGTGAGGAAAAAGCAGCAGGAGAGACCTGACCTTTGTTTGCCACATGATTTCACTAGAATGGCAAGACAGAGAATTTTTACCTCGAGTCAGCCAGCATTTGACTTCTAAGCTAGGTGAGAGTCTCCTTTGCCAAACACGTTTGTGGCAGTGGCTGGCCCGGTTCCACACACAGAGATTTGATTGTAACACTCAATTTCTAGTTTCTGCAGCAGCAGAGATTAGTTTTTCATAAAGATCTCATCATTATTTGCACAGACAAAGTACGACCTTTGGGGCTCACTAAAGCCAATGCCTGCCCTGACTTCGGCAGGACCACAAGAAGCTGAATGACTGTTTCCAACCTTTTGCCTAAAAACACCAGTTCATTTAAGTTTCCAGCTCTTATAGGAGAAAAAAAACCTTTTTGCTATACAACAGCCCTGACAATGAAAGCTGCAAAACAGTCTCACATCCAAATATTAAAAAGAAATGACATACGTGAGGGAGAGGCAGAGTTGAAGGGTGTAAATCAGTCCCGAGTTGAGCACTTTCATCTCAACACACGGTATTTTAAACAAAAAAAACCCCAAAACCTCTGCCTCCAGCACAGGGAACTAATTTGCATCCAGTTTGTGCAGCGTCTAAAAACTGTTGTCTAAAATGTCAGCGCTCCAAGGCAAATTTTATTCTGGTGGCCTCCGCACAGCACCAGAGAGAAAGCTGCAAACTCCAACTCCGAGGAAGGCCAGCCGGGCGGGGTGGCAGCTCTGCTGGAGCACTCTGTGACACAGCCTTCTTCCTGGCTGGGGAAGAGCTCTGAGCACAGTCAGAACACAGCAAACTGTGAGTCAGTAATAAATAACCTCGTGGCAGGCAGTGACTGATGATGGCAAATCTGTCTCCAGTGGAATTACTGGGAAGAGTACTGAAAATTCTTTCCCTCTTAATATATTAAGCTCTTTGTTTGGGGCTGAGTTGATACTGCCAGAAAACCCTTTTAACACAGCTGGCATAAATTTTAGTGGGTGTTTGAAGCAGGAGAGACTGGGCTGTTAAAAAAGCAGCCCCCAGGAAGGCTGCTGCCTACATAAAATACATCAGCTCTCCTCAGCTGGGAAATCATTTGATCTATTTTATATCACAGGCCCTGCCACTAAGGAAGCAAATATGGATATGAAATACGGACACGAAGCACAACGTAAAAAGAGACTTAATAAAATGAGTAGTTATGTTTTCCCTAAATCCTCCCATGCAAGCAAGAGGCACACACCACCATAAATCCAGCAAAGTGCCCGTTTCAGTGTGTGGGGAAGCAGAAAAAAAAGTCCTGCAGCCAGGCCCTGGGAGGCACATTTACTGCAGAGGGTGTCTCAGCAGGGATGGAGAGTGATGATCACTGCAGTGCTTTCACTGCTGGCCAGATCCAGGGGAAAACAGGGATCTGGAGCTGCTCTGTGCTATGACCTAACACTTGGCACGAGCACAGCTGATGGAAGAGTCTTACACTACCAGTCCAGCACAGTCTTTCAAAACATAACTCAAGTCCTCAGTGACAAACTGTCAGTGCTCTGCGCTACTCCTCAGTGCACCAGTAAATTAAAAAGAAACGAAAAAACCAAGAATAAAAGAAAGGACACAAAGAGAAGTGATCAAGTGCTGAAGTATTCAGGACAAGCCAGTGTTAGAAGCAGTTGCAGATTATTCTTTGGCATTTTAAATTCCAGTATTTCAATTCCAGTTTACATGCCTGAGAAGCTCATGATCCTACAGCACCAAATATAAAACATAATATTATGTATAGTCTTTACACCCAGATGCCCACAACATCAAAAAGTTCCACCTTATTTATGAACATGATTTAAAAAAAGATGAGTAGGAAATTGGAAGCGCAAACACTTCTATTTTTCCAAACTACTGCAAACTTCTGGCTATTCTGACCTTAGCTTAATTTATTCCTGGCTATTTCACAGAAACAACACGACAACACTGATTAATTCACATCCAGTGCTAGAATTCCAGCTGTAATACAAGCACAAAAACATTAGGACTGTGGACACAGACAAGAAATGAAAAGTGAAGCTGAGGACACATGTCTGAGCAAGAGCAGAAGAATGAAAGCAGACACGACACGATGGGCTGTGAAGGATGACACTTGGATATGAACTCTGCTGCAAACAAGTCTCCCTCTGCGGGAAAGTCTGATTACACAGTTCCCTTGGTCTTTCCACAGCAAAATCAGGGACAGGTGGAGGGCTCTGAACCCGCTCCACTGAAGTCAAGGGCAGAACTGCCACCAGCTTCAGAAAAGATCAGAACTTGTATTTCAGAATGTCACATGTAGATGCAACACACAAAACCAAAGGCAGGACACCCAGCAAGCAATGTAGAATATTAAGCATCGTTATCACGAAAAAGGTCGTTGTTTTGCACAAAAATACATCCTGATCCACGACCACCAGTACCTGCGGCGAGCATGCTAAGGAGATATCTCTTTCTCTTTTCACATGTAAACTGTGTTTTGTTTCCCTGCCGCTGGGGCACAGAGGAGGGAAGGGCACACTCTGCTGGCCACGAGCACCTCTTGCACTGAAGGATTTTTAGCAACACAAGTGCTAAAAAAAATAAGCCCCGTTCCTGACATCTGCAGCTGGAGTGGTGCTCCACACCAGGCTGCCACTTGACTTTTCTCTCCCTGAACATTAGTGACGATGGCTTTGAGGCTGAGAATGGATCCTCTCACGTTTAAACATCAGCCTACCTGCTGCAAGAACACTTTTCCTTCCTGAAGGACACTTTTAGCAGTGTAACATATGTTTAAAAACTCTTTACCTTAGGCTTCTCATCCAGTATTTGCTGACGGATCTCCTTGTGTTTTTCTACAAGTTTCTCCTGCCTTTTACTCTGAGCATCTTCTAGCTGCAGGAAAATAGCAGAGAGCTTGTTTCAGAGATTGCACATCCTCGCTTTCCCACCTCTTTCCCAGCAAAGTTGTCATCCATTAAAATTAGAAAGTTATCATCAAACCTATCAATAATTCCAATATAAAATTACACAATGTATCTCAGATTTCACCCGTAGGATTTAGAATCACAGATGTCTAAAGGACTTAACTGTTGACTCCTAATGCTATCAAAAGCATAATGCAGTTTTAAAAATTGTATTATTCTGCTTTAGCTTTTCTTATTCAAGCTGTGAGAGATGGACCCTGCTCCCAGAAGGAGGGGATTTGCATCCTGGAGTCCTAAATGAACATGCTGATCAATTCTGGGCCCCATGTAATAAAGCACTCAGACATGGAATTAACTCCAACAGGAATTAAACGTGCTTAGTTTGCTAATTCTTTAGCTTGCTTCCTAAATCAAGGCCTTCCTGAGAGAAATGAACTTTTGAACTGAACTACGTGTGCACTGAAATTAAGAGAAAATTCAATAGCTGCGCGTGTTTCGCAGTGGTTTCACACATCAAAACACTGCAGCGCACGCTTTCAGCCCCGTGTAAACCACCCACAGCTTCACAAAAGCTCCAAGCTAACACCTGTAATGAAATTCTTTGACTTGGTGTTTACAGAGCTCACAGAACGCTTTTTACATTTCAGCAACTGTACAAATCTAATTAAAGGTAAAATATACTCTGCAATTAAATGTTCATTGACTTTCAGAGTTCCTTATACAATCTTTGCATTTAAAGAGAGAGCAACCAATTAAAAAAATTGTTATATTTTCCATGAGTACACAAAGGATATTCAAAGATGAAATTGTATTAAAATCTGCCTCTCTCAGCACCATCCCTCAAACACTGACTAATAATTAATGAAGAACTGTCTAAAATTCCAGTTCTCCTTTAACTGGAACGGGAAGAAAAGTCTACGCTGCACCTGTAAAACATCAGTAGCTGCAGAAGATTGAAATCTGCAGTTTAATATCACCTAAAAGATGAAAGCTGACATTGTGGGGATACCCCACAAATGGAAAACAAACACATGGCCTGCCATACCCTCTTTATGTACTGCACCACCTCCTGGATGTAGGATCGGATCATTTCCGTCTTCTCTCTGTGGGGGGAGCAATCAACAAGTGACTGCGGTCAGTAACATCACACCAATATTTGAATCCCCTCAACTCTCGGTGATCTAATTAGGGCCATGTTCTGAACGCAGGGATCTGAGTAATTAGCTTTTGGGTGCTTCCTGTAGGTGCCCTTGTAACACCTTTACTGCAGGAAGGGCTCACACTTCCCTGTGACCTGCACGACAACCCCCTGCTCTTCCCCGACAGGCTTTTCCCCCAGGACACCGCCACGTTTGCCTCCAGATCAGCCCGGCAGCACACACAGCCATCAGCAGACACACAGTGCCACACTGTGGCACTTGGTGGAGCAGAGGAACAGCCTCTGCCAGAGCAGAGACCGCTGCTGACAGCCAGGGACGAGGAGCCCACGGAGAGCAGGGCACGCGTGACTTCGGGCCCCGTGTAAACGCGCAGCAAACGCTTTAAGTCATTTTGTGAGGCAGTTATTTGGAAACCATCAGTCAAAGGCTGAAGACAGGACATAAAAGCACACAAAATAACAATCTGTGGGTACTTCAGCCGACCAGTTTCAGGACAGAACTGTAAAACCTAATTGCCTCAGTCAAGACCAGTGCACTGCTGTTCAGGTGGCACTAAAATGGGGTGGGTTTAGGCAGGTACACGAGCCCCGAGTGGATGAAGGAAAATTCAGTAAGAACAATTAATACAATGTATCATCTCTGTGCAAAATCCTTTCCCCAAAGGTGAGTAAAAAAAAGCTTTAGATAAACAACAGCTGAGCCAGAATGACTGGAATGGGATTCACCAGGGCTTGCTACTGCCTGTCCTCCTGCCGGCGTGAGGACAGGCTGTGTCCCAGGCTGAGGAAAGCCCAGATTTCCATGTCGTTCCCATCCCACCTTTAAAAAGCCTGGCAAAAGAAAGCCCTTGGGAAGAGTAAGAAAAAAAATGAAAGGACAACAAAAAAGAATTGCTGCTCGTCTGCTCCCGGGCCTTTCTCACCAGTGTCCCATTAACCTCTCAGCAAATCATTTCCTGCTGCAATTGATTTTTTACTGCTGTAACATTTCCGTAATGCCCAACTACCTTTTTCTAATACGAATTCCAGACCCCCTGACCAGCTCTAACCATATTAAGCATTTCTCCCTCTTTTTCCCAATCAATTATTCTCCTTTTGTTATTTTTTTTTCCCTAGGATGTTTATTAAAATCCTATAGCACTGATTCTGAAATTATCTGAAGCACTTCACCCCCTTTCAGTGTTACCAAATGCACAGATTCCCTGCTGAGAGGCTCCAAAACCCGGGTAAACCTTTTTGCCTGCAGAAAACCAAACACAGTTGTGCCTTTACTACCCAAGCAGTCCGGATTTTCTTTTTTCGTTTTGTTTGTTCCTCTTGTATTTTTACCTGCCCTTAAATGCTACTCAAGTAAAAGTCCAGTCCTTTCTCTGATTTTCCCGTTGTGAAAACTCTGGCTTCCTCATAACCTACAAGGTTACGGATCCAGGGATATACTTACTCCTCCATTTGATTTTTATCCTTGGACTTTGCTTCTGTGATCTTCTCCTGCCTCTTCTTGTCCATCTTTTTCTTCAGTTCTTTCTTTTCTCTGAAGCATAAAAAAACAAAGGCAAGTTCAAGAGCGTATCTAAACACCCCTCCATGGAGCAGCAATCACAGGGAAGGGGAACAGCGCTTACTTTTCACATGTTTCCTTCAGTTTCTTCAGCTGGCTGTTCTGACACTCCTCTGCTACATCTGTCAGCTTCTGAATAAGCTAAAAAAAAAAACATGCCAAGAAACAGAAATGTGTATTTTCAGCTAAATATTACACAGGCATCCAGGTTTCCTCAAAAGTCTGTAGGAGAAAGTGTTACGCCATTCCCAGATTAATTCCCGGCGATCCAAAGCCAGTCAACATTCTTATCAGTGTAAACACATTATTAACTGGTGGAGTTCAGCCAGGCTGGTGCAGGCCCGACTTCCACAGAACCCACTGCTTCTCTGGGCATCCAGGTGCTTTAGTTTCCCCACATTAAAATGTAAAACCAAAAACATGTGCAGATTTCACCTCTGCCAGGAATTGAAATGCCCGTGGATAATTCACGGATGGTCCCAAACTGAACTTACACACCCCAAATTACAAACCGAAACCCCGCATCACCGAATAGTCAAGGTTCTTTGAGTGAGTGCTGAGAACACTCCTGTTGCACAGAGGCACTTCTACGTGGAATAGCTTGGATTTCGGGGTGCTCGGGTGGATGTTGACAACTCACGCACGACAGCCAAGAAAGTTAAGCACAGATAAGCACACCCTGCACTTTGACAGCAGAACCGTGGATTCAGAAAGATCTGAGTGGCTGGTTTGGAGTCTGCTGTGCAGTGCTGGGTCCCACCTCATCCGTGCTGAAAAGCTCAAAGCAAGTCCCACCCCTGTGGTGGGGATGCTGATGGGAGAGCACACATGGACAGGGCTCGTGGGCGACTTCAACGCGCAGTGAATAAAGTGGGAAACGGGACCAATTTGGTTTAATCACCCCCCCCAGTTTAAGTCTGATTCTGTAAAATAACCCTCCCGGGGTTATGAGCCAGGAATGTACAATAATAATAGGTGGTCAGATCCAGCTTTTCATTCCTTAGATAAAAGAATAAAGGTACTGACAATAGGTTCAACTCTAAAAGAAAGACACCAGAGAGAATCTCTCAGCTGCAAGGCAAATTTTAATTGGAATATTAACTCCTGCACAGTTCAGAGGGAAAACTGGCTGAGAGTTCTGTACTAAAATATGAATTTAGTTTGACTGGATAGTGCCAAAAATGTAACTTTGATTTTGAGAAAGGCCATTTCCCATTCTGGAAAGAGAAATGAGTTACCTTACAATATAAGCCCAACTATGTGAGTCCAAAATGGTGCATTTTTATAAAAATTATAATCTCTGACCTGCAGCCCCCAACTGTTACTTGAATTTGTGCAAAGGCCTTGCTGAGCCCTATCCACACACTTCACTCCTCTGACCTGCTCTTTTTGGATGTCAGGGCAGAGCACACAAATCCCTTCAGCCAACGGTACTGAGGCAAAACATCAGGTAATCGAAAAAACTGTGAGAGAGGATTGTCTGGAGTTGAGAAGCAGTTTGCACTCCCATGACATCCTTCAAAAATATTCTTTTCTGCCTGAGAATATCCATTAGCATCAGCTGCCATCTGCCCAAGCCTCTCTATTCAGCTCAGAGGGCCTATGATCCTGCTGTAGCTGTCAGCCAAACTCCAGCTGTAAAAACACAAGCTGACTTGGACTAATGGACACAAAGTATTTCTTCACCATATACAGATTATGTCCTGCATCCCCTCAGAGCATTCATCTGCAACAGGAACACTCCTTGGCACGACTCTCTGTCCTGGGGAACGTTTGAATCTCTTCTCGTTTATTTATTATCACGGTGCTTCGGTTTATTTTCCAGCTAATCCTGCCTCGCTGTGTGTTGCACAAAACCCAGGATCATCGTCCAAAAGCTGCAGCAAACTGAGACTTACGTAACTAGAGGCAGTAACAACCCTGCTGCCTCTCTGCCTTCTGTGCAAAGCCTTGCAAGCTGCTGGAGGTGTTCGTGACAGAGTGACCCGAGGAAGCTCCATCTCCCTCCCTCGCGCTGCCCTCGCTGCCCAGCCCGAGCTGGCTGAAGGAAAGCAGAGCCATGACAAACGTACCAGCTTAATGTGCTCCCGTTTCTGGTACTTCTCACTGTAATACTGCTCCTGGCGGAGGTTCAGCAGCTGCTGCTGTTGCTTCTCCTTCAGCTCCACGAGCTTCTGGGTCATTTCGGAGTCCAGGGCAGCCAATTCCTGCTCAATAGTTGAACTGTGGTCTGGGCTGCCCGTCTCAGACCTGCAAAGGCACACAAAGCCAACCCCCTGAGGTCTCAGTCACAAGGCATGGACACTCTGCCCCATATTTACACCTCGTTTTTGAGGCTAATGTTTATAAATATCCCATTAATAATTTTCTCAGCACCACAAGATAAGTGATTTTAGCCCTAGTAAGTCCAATAATTTAATCTTTTAGGGAAAACACAGTATTAACAGTTTATTAACAGGATGGCTAATGCTTTTAAACCTCATTTTACTGACCCACCATGGTGCTGTCAACCAGACTTCGTATAAATTAGCTGTACTGCCAAGATTTCCCATAAACAGATGCTCATGGAACTTGTTTATCCACATCCAGTCACGTAACCTGAACTTCAAAGCTGCACAGCCTTCAGCAGAAACGGTGAATGCAAAGTATTTTGGAAACTGAGTCATCCTTGACTGCGCTCAGAGCAATAAATTTAAAAGCCCAACTCCACATCCGCATTTATAAAACGCTTAAAATGGCAGGAACGTCCCTTCATTTGGTATTCTGTCCCCCCTTCAGGAAATGCCACGCATAGCACACGCAGAGGAAAGGGGCTCTGTGGATTTGCTGACTTCGGAAGGAAAGGGAACACCCAATGGGGAGCAAACCTCAGACGGGCAACACGCAGGAGCAAAGGGAAAACACGTGAAGGAAGCTCAAGAGCAACACTAAGGAACAGTTTGGGTACATTTTGTTCTTCCTTAAGGCAGAAAGAAGGGGAGATGTAACCGTGAAAGAAGGTGTGAGGACACTAAACTGCTCAAGAGAAAAACAAGCAGCAAAACCAGTGTCACTCTCAGGCCAGCACTAAACCAAACCTGAGAAAAATACATCAGAAAATAAGATTATGCCGTGTGGCTGCTCTGCTGCTGTGTTTGCTGCCTTGTCCAGGTGTTCCATCAGTTGCCTGGGAAACGTCAGGACAGCGCAGGAGACGGACAGAACAACAAAACCTTGAACAGAGGGGGCTGACCCTGGGAGAAAAATGAGTTTGCTACTCAGAAATGTGCAGGGATTACAATGCAGAGAACTTGCCACACTGGCTGCCTCTCTCCTCTCTGCCAGGTTCGAGTGTGCAGCTGCTGTCAATTAGAGGGGCTCCAACCGAAATAATGGGAATCTGCTTCCAGCGGCCCGAGGACACAAACCCCAAGGTAGCCTCGTTTTATTTCTTGTATTTTTACTGTGTTTGAATATTCTGCTAAGAGGTTAAGTGGTGTCAGTGTGATAGGTGAGGGGAATTTAAATATTACAGAGCCAGAAGACAGCATTAATGAATATTACAATCAGTGCATTATGCCATTACACACTTTAAAGCTGACATTCCTCTTGTGTATTTGGGAGAAAGAATTAAGGCCTATTTCTAAACCCTGGCTCAAATACTGTTTTTTACAAGACATGATCACTAAAGGGACTTCAGAACAACACCAACAAAACACTTGTGCATGTGGATAAATAAACACTTCAGACTTCCTGCAGACATTGAGTTTACTGAATCCCGGCTCAATTTTAGACACAGGCATGAAGCACAGATTGCTTGTGAGCAGAGACAACGCGTTTTTATGGCTGTCCTGATGAACTCATGATTTATACTCTGCACTTACAGGCAAATACCTTCGGTAATAATTTAAAATGATAAAAATCGCCTTTTTCCTTGGAGTGCAGGGTTCCATCAGAAGGCTGCTGCTTGAGATAATACGTACCTGCAGGTTTGAAAACCCCTACAAATGTACTCCTGCCTTTTTAAAATGTAACCTCCGGTTTTTTAACCTTCAGACGTCTCTGTACCTGCCCATAAAACTTCACGTCTCTGAAACACCCGTGACAGCTCCAGGGACAAGAACTGCAGGGTTTTACTGCCTGATATCATGAATGATCTATGGTCATATCATAACACAATAAATTTAAAAAAAACCACCAAAATCCTTTCTTGCTCAAAGATAAACGAGTCATTTTACTTATTCAGTTTGATTTTCTGCTAAAATGGGAACAGAATATGGCAGAGAAAGGAGAAACATGACGTTGTTTTGCCTGCCACACACTTTGGTGATGGAAAACGCAGGGGATAAAACATCCCTGTGCCTGCAGCTGACAACCAGTCATTAAGGGAGTTTATTAAACTCCAGTATAGAACCTGGAAGCCTGAGAACTGGCAACAGCTAAGGCCAGCTGAACATAGATATATTATGAGTGTCAAGCTCTTATTAAGCCCAGTGACATTCTGTCATCAGTAGAGCTTAAATGAATAAGCTCCTGCCTAGGGACAAGTTATGGCCTGGATCCTAGTCACTCACATTTAGAGGGACTATCAACAAGCTTGGCAGCCAGACCACGCTTGCAGCTTTTTTCTCTGATGATCTCCTACCAAAAAGTATCAGTAATTTTTTTTTATTCAATGTCTTCATATTTCAGAACTGCAGCTATATCAGCTTCCTATAAAAGTTAAAGGACTTTTCTGTGCTTATCTAATTACTACAAAAAATAAATGATGTTAAACCAAGAATGATGCACCAAAGGGAGAAACAAAAATTCAATTGCAAGAGTATCAGACACTGATTGGATTTGTGCGTGTGTATGTTTTGCCAGGAGTTAAGAATTGAAATTTATTAATACATAGTTCCTTCTCACAAGAACAAGGCAATAATTGTGTGAAGATTAGTAAGTCACCGCAGTCTTTGCATATCAAACTGATAATGGTAAATACAACTCTAATTTTTTTATTATTACCTAAACAAAAAATATAAAAATCATATCAAAACACACAAAGGGACAGGGTGATGCAAGGCTTGGGAAAAGAGAGAGCACAGAAGGAGCGTGCATGCAGAAGCAAACCCAAGCAGCCTTTAAGAGATTCCCCAAGTGTTCTGGATCAATCACGATTTGAACAGTAGTCTGATCTTAATTTCTACATCTGATGCCCTCTGCTTTATCATGAGTTTTTTCCAAGGCTCTCATCCCCATTAACTAGCAATCTTGCTGCTTTTGATTTTTTCTGTGCTCTTATGTCACCTCCATTTATTGTCTACTGGAAAAGAAGCCTCGAGTAAAGACCCCTAATACCAAGATGAGGAAAGCTGTTTGACGTACCTTTTCTTGCTGTCTCTTTTTGCTGTTTTCTCTAAAACTGCTCTTCTCCTCAGGTAGTCATTTTGGATTTCGTTATACTTTGCAGTGTGCTCTTTGATGAGGTCGGTGGTTTTCTTGTGGTGCCTCTTCACAAGGTCCTTCATTTCCTTGTAGTGCTTCTTCTGAAGCTTAACAAAAGCCTTCTGCTGTTTCAGCTCCTCAATAGTCTGTGCTTCCACTTCTGCAACGACAACAACAAAAGCCACTTCAATTTCCTAACAATGCACGATTTCAATCATTGAAGCCAGGAATGAAACAAAGCTTGTCCACCGTGGCTAAATGAAATGACAGCATAAACTAACTGAGGAGATTTAGCTGGAAATAAGGAAACTGGACTGAAAACACTGTGGCAAATTTAATTGAGATGAGCGAGAAGAGAGACGAAAATTTAGAACACCAGGAAGTGTAGCAAAATAAAATCCTTCTGCTTTCTTTCCTCAAGCCCTTTTCAGATGCCAGACATTTTCATCAGCCCAACATATAAAAACGTGATCTTACACAGGGTACGACCACAGATCCTTTCTGTACCTGCTGTCCCAACACCTCAAGTCTCCCTTCCCTCAGGATGGGCCCCGTAACACGCTGATCCCTAAACCCCCTCACCTCCCTGCTCTCCTGCCTTCACCTGGGCACTGGCTGGAGGCATCTGTCCCAGGATCCCCCCGGAATCTTGGGAGAGACTTCACTTCTCCTGTGGTGGAGACTCAGCCTCAGAAGAGTCAGAGCCCCCCGGCTGCCAGTCCAGCAAAGGACTGGTGGCTGAACGCTGAGCTCACCCCAGAGCAGAATTCAAAAGCACCAAGGGCCTGAAGGAGTGATGACCTGCACCACCTGGGCTCACAGCTCTGCAAAAGGTAGACTGAAGATCCTTTCCCAGACGGCAGATGGACTGTGGGAAGCCAGCACGAGCTCCCACACTCCAGGCCAGGCTCTTTCTACTGCACGGGAGGGAGACTGAGTAAGAGGCAACCGACACACAGAATATCATGTGTCTTCCCTGTTCTCCACACCTAAAGGCAGGTCTGCACAGGATTTGGCCATGGAGTGGGTTCTAATGTGGAAGAACAACTATAAAATCAACTGATTTATGGGATTTGCAATCTAAACTAACTCCAAGCCGGAGGACACGACTCCCAGTTGAACCATAGGGCCCCATGTAGCTGGCAGGCCAGTTTGCTCAATGAAATGGTAATTTTCAGCTTTGTAGGAGCACTGGGAACACTGCAAGGCTAATGAAGATAAAATGGTTTCATTCCTACCCACTATAGTCAGGAAAAATTTAGCTTCTGTCCTCAGAATAATGCTGGTCTTTTGTCTGCATTAGATGGTAACTTGGTGCTTGTGAAACTACAACAATGGGATATTTTAAAGAAATTCCCTGCTGGCACCCAGTCTCATGAAATGTGCTCAAACATTTAGTAACTTCCAACCTGAGGAAGAAAACATGGCATGTACATTTTCTAAGAGTTACTGCAGTCCTAAGTGCCCAAAGGAATGCCTAAGCCAGGGGGCTTATTCCATAAAACCCATGTTTTCTTGACAAAAAAGCACGTCATTCACGCCGTGTGACCTGTGTGTTTATTACCTGTGAGGACACTCTGGATAAGATCTTCTGTCTTTGCAGGTGCTTTCACCGAACCTGGAGGTAAAAAAGAGATGAGTGATTCTAACTCTTGTACAACAACAGCTGTTATGTGCTGCTTGAGTGGGTGTTACAACATGGCAGGTGACGCAGGACACGCGGTGACATGGGTATCTATTAACCATTTGAGAAAACACACCTTGAGCTGCAAAACAACAGAACCCTGTGAAGCCACACGAAAAGGTGACCTTCCAAAAACCCAGCTGAGCTTTGCTGGTTTATTTATAAGGGGGATGCTGCTGAACTGCCTCACATGAGTTGTTTAAGTGGCGTTAGGCTGACAGTACTAGTGCCCTGCATTAGGAGGTCAGTGCAAAACCTCTGTGCACAAGAAGGATCCAGCTCCTTGGAAGTCAGCCAGGCCAAGCCTGTGGAGACTGCAGGCACAACATTACAAACACTGTGGTTTGACAAGCATTTGTTATAGGAGGTTTGTCCATAGAAAACCCAGGACTGTTTTTGTGTGTGTGCAGCAAGGTGTAATCAAGTGCATAAATTAGGCAGATTTGTAAAAACAATCCAAGAGACTCCTGCACTTGCAACAACAATGAAAACAACAACACCCCAGCACGTTTTCTTGCTTGTAAAGAACTTCAGTTTCACCACAAAAGCAACCCTTAAGTAGAAGGCGTTTGTGGAACTGAAGAAGACCAGCCCTAACAGCACAGAAAAGTGGTGGCAAAGTTTCTACCTGTCTTATCCGACCAAACCAAACACACACAACCCCCATCTTTGTTCTTCAAACACAAAGCACTCGTAAAATTGTTGGTTTTTACCTGGTGCTGGCTGGCTGTGGACAACCTGAGTTGCTGGTTTCGGTGTAAGAGAGGCTGTGTAATTTACCCCGTTCTCTGCTGGTGTTGGCCTTGGTTCACTGTTAGCTTCAGACGGTGCATCTCCGTGGTCAATCTGAAAATATACAACGATTTACATTATTCTCCCCAGCCAACGGACTTCATTTATTTGCAGGTCTACTTTTTAAAATGTAAAATTCTGTAAATGTTACACCTAAAAATCATCCTAAAAGAAAACAACAAGAAAAGATATCCTTAAGAGCCATGGTAACCCAGGTGGCTCGTTTCTGCAGGGTGAATTTCAAGGAGAAATAGAGCATGTTTTATTCTGAAAAAGAATTTTAAGTGGATATAACTCATCAGGGACATTGTTCAGTACAGTATACATGAGTTGCAGCAGATGTGAAACCCCTATTTTAGTGAAAGCCACTGTTCTCTGCCATAAAATCTTTCTAGAAATAATGTCGGTGCTGGCAGGAAAACGCTGCTCAAATCCCTGCTGTGAACAAAACGTGTGCACAAAACTACTTTTAAATTTCATAGACAGACACAGCACTGCCATCAATCACCATTCTTCCAGAACAGAGACACACTTCTGATTCCCAAGATCCTACATTCTTGTAATTACACTCCAAGGATAGTATGTAAACAGTACCTCCATCCTGCTGCATGAATACATCTGCGGTATCCAAATATTTAAGCATTTTCCATGATCTTTCCCTTCTCTCCGGTCTCCTAAAGGCTCAGGCTTTCAGCACTACACACTGATCATCTCACAGTTTCCCCTGTGACCACGAGGTTTTAAGCAGGCCCCCAGCACTGAGCAAACAGAAGGTCATTCAAAGCAATTTTTATTTGGAAATGGTCAGGCCCTGCTTCCTGCTGTCCCTGCGAGGGGCCAGTTGCCATGGTGTCCTCGGGGCACTTCTGGATTTGTTCCCTCAGCTGCTTCCATTTCACTCTTTGATGGTAATCACGTTACATGCAGAGGCAGGACACCACAGTTGTTGTTTTTCCCCCCCTGTGATCATTCCACTCTTTGCAAAATATCAGCCTGCACTGCATCAGCTGAGGCAAAATGCATTTCGACCTCACTGCTCCTGCTGCCGGTTCCCTTCAGCCCGGCCCTGCCAACACACTGCACCACTGCAAAATAATGTCTGTCTCAACAGCTGATTTCTGCCAAAATTACAGGAGAGACAACTGATACAGCTGAATTCCAGTGCCAACGACTTCATTTATATCAAGCAGGAAGAACGGCGGTAAAATATGGGAAAAATGATCTAGCCAACATTTAAGACAGAGGAAGTGTGACTGGCAAAAGCTGCAGCTGTGACAAACACACACAGACATGGTTATCCCCCTTAATTCTCCTTAAAATACTCCTCACGGGCTGCAATTCATTAGTCCAATAAAAACAATACTTAGATCATCAACATTTAATACAAATAAAGCTGGAATTCCTGCCTTCTAGCAGGTCTGTGCCCCAGAAGTCACTGCCTGGGAAAGTGGGTATTATCTTGAGACTAGGTCTGCGTGTGCTGCAAAATGCTGCATCACAGCTTGTTGAGAAACTATTAATGCAGCCTGTCAGTTTTGGACATGAAACAGCTGTTTTCAGAAACCAAAGCAGAAATGTGAGACACGATCACGAAGTGAATAAAGAGTAATTTTCACTACATCAAGCAGTCTAATCTCATTAAAAAGCACTTTCTCCTCTCATAATTCACCACACAGAATGCCAAAGTAAACACGATTTTTCCTTGGTGGAGAATCTTTCAGGCTCTTTTTAAAACATGATGTAACCCAGACCTTTAATTTATACTTCCAATATTCTCAGAAGCTGTTTCCATTCCACACATTGCCAAGTCCTTTGCAATACAGTGTATTTACTGAGCAGGAAGAGACATGCCCCATGTCTGTAAAGGACAGGAGGCAGGGGAACACAAGACTACCTTTATGCTCTTGAAGATTGACAAAATATTCAGATAAATACAGTTAAAGGTGCAAAAGCCACAGCTGTTAACATGCAAAATACCACAGGTATTAACATGCTGCCATTCTCCAAGAACAGCTGTTTCAAGGGCAGCCTGGAAAGCAAGAACTGACCAGAAGGGTAAAGGAAGAATTCCTGTTACACTGAATGCTGGGAAATTTGCAAAGAAATAGAGAAAAGATGCTGGAACTTCTGTGAGTTCTTCAGCATTCTTTGTTTATGTAATTACACTGGCTATCAATAGGCAGTGTCATGTGAAGCCTAAAGAAAGGCTGATTTACCTGTTCAAAACAACTCACTATTAGCACCTTATTTGACTGCTGTTCTGCAAGAAGCCTGAGTGACTTCCCTGAGAGCTTGAGTTTAAAGTTCTAGACAGCAAATCAAAACAAATCCCTTAGTTTTCCTCTGACAGCTGCAAAACCCCAGCTCAGATAAATGTGTGTGAGGGGAAGCAGAGAGGTGTGGGGAGGTGGAATCTGTGCTAGGAGACAGCACAGCTTTGCACACCATCATTTACAGTGTGTAAATTTGAAACTAGACACTGGAAAAGTGAATCCAGGTGCACTTATGGGCCCTTTTCTGGCAAGCACACTTGGGTTTATTCAGCTATGTTGCCAGTGAATGCTCTTGCAATTATTGATCAGTGTGATTGTCATGGGCCAGTGTAAGTGAAGAAAACAGCCCAGATGAAGAAAATGTTACCATCACAAAAAATGGTGAGGTAATTCAAGATTTCCAAGCACAGAGCGGCTGCACTTCTTACCCAGACTGTGCCTCTATAAATAGGAGGTAACAGTGGTGAATTCAGGTTCACTTTTGTACCTGTCCCTTGATACTGCAGCCAACTCAACCACTCCCCATTTTCAGCAAATGCCACAATCACTACAGTTTTCTTTTACAGCCTATTTCTGTGCTACCCCAAAACAGCTCCTTTATGAGCTTCCAAGCTCCCTGACACGCAGTAACACTACAAGTCATCTTTCCTTCTTCCTATTTGCTGTAGGAGAGACTTGATGACAGAATGTTTCTAACTGAAAAATAAGCCTGTACACACCAGGAAAATCTGTAGCTTTTCAAAAGTAAAAATGACCTCTAAGGTATTGAAAGGATTATGTTAAAAAAACCCCTTTGCTATTAATATAGAATCTCATGTGTAGAGTGTCCTAGATAAATGTCTAAGATGCTATTGAGCATTTCACAGTGTCCTCATTCAGCAGAACTTGTGACACTGCACAAAGAGTAAATTGTTGGCCACTGAATTGTAATGACTTTCACTCATCTGGTTTGCTTTGGGAATGTATTCTTGGTTACAAAATCTAGTTCAGTGAGGTTCTGTGCATCTGAGAATTGAAGAAGACACTCAACAGAGCTGAGGGCAGTTTAGGATTATAAAGCGTTTCTCCATCTTCACTAGAGACCTGCACCAAGGGCCTTTTGATTCACCCATTGAACATCTGACATGAGCAATGTTTGAAAGGCAAAGCTGATATTTTCCAACACCAGATGTCCCAGTGACAATGTCTGGGACAGAGAGAACGTCTGAACGTGTACAGAGTTCCTCAGATCCAGAGCTGAACTGTCAGGATTCTCAGATATGCTCAGAGTTACATCTATGCACAACACCTTCAATTATACACAAAAACAGGTTTAAGGACAGTCTGCAGTAGCCACATAATCCAAACAGATACCTAACAACAGGAATTGTAGCAAAACAGGCAGTGACTTACAAAGACTTCAGTTGCTACACAACAGAGTTGCACAGCATACACATATAATATGGCTTTTCATTGTCTTTACCTCTGAACAACGACTTCCCTCAGTGCACAGCACGCTGCCTTCAGTGAAACCACACACACAGTGCAAAGCTCCTTGGCTCTGGTGTACCTGACTCATGCTGGGTGAGATCTTTACAGCTGTTCATGAAATCAACACGTACAGCTCCCAGGGATTTTCAGTATTTGTCTTTCTAAGTAAAATAGGTGCTTATAAACACTGCAGCATAATTTTCAGAGACTCAGAAAGCTCCCTTACCTCTTTCTTTACCTCCTCCTCATCCTCCAGAGTCAGTGCAGCCAGTTGCTTGGCTCTCTGCTCCATCAAGTTCACGTATCTGATTGGATTGGATAAGGCCTCAATCACATCTAGAAATAAGGCAAATACTTGAGTTTCAAAGCCCTCATGTTACGGTTCCAGTGCTCCTCAGGTTTTAAGGAAAGAGGAGTATTTTCCACACAGGTCTGCTGCTGATAGTTACTCCTACGATCCAGAAAGAGCAGTGGAGGGGAGGGCACCACCATGTACAAATACCAACCCTCTTCCATTTTGGGCTTGGGTCTCATGGATGTGCATTTTCTGCAGGTTTTTAGTATCCATTTTTGAAGCTCACAGCATCAGCCAGTTAGGACCCTGCTTCCCATGGGGCACAGAGAGGCAGAAAGTTCTGTAAAAGTTCTGTTGTTCAAAAAAACTGAAATAGCTGCACAAAATACTGTTTTTCACTGGAGATGGTCTTTCACAGTATGGCAGTTAAACCCATCCTCGTTTAGAGCCAAAGCCAAAATACAATTCTCTACCTTAAGCATTGCTCTTTGCTTAGGGAACAATTACACCCCAGTGTGTTGTGCAAGCAAAGTTTCATTTGTGTTTCAGTGGTAAATGCCTTGGGTATTTCCTCCTTCAGAGTCTGCTGAAAACAAAAGAGTTGGCCCTAATCCTAAACCTCAGGCCACCTCCTGCCAGTGATGAGACAGAATGATCCATCAGATGCAGACCTTTATTCACAGCACTGTCATCCCAATCTGGCAAGTCATCCGCACCACATGTATTTTGTGTTTCAATTAACCTTTATATTCCCCAGCAGGAAAATGCCACCGAATTACCTGCATAAGTATCAGGTACATAGTCTTTGACCTCTATGTACACGAAGAGAGCTGGCAGTGTCAAAGGCTGGTTCCTCTCATTCCTCAAACAGATGTAGTGATAGCCTGCAAAATAAAGCGACAGCCAGTTCAGAGCATAAACCCTTCCACAGGCATTTCCAATGTAACTGTGTTATCATTTGTTATTTACAGTGTGGCTCCAACTGAGCAACCAACTCCATGGACTTCTGGAAGGGAAAGATTTACCTGAAGGGTTTCAGGGAGAAGTATAAAGACACAGGACTCTTGGAAAGGCACATCATACTGCCTTTTAAAATAATGTTTTCCCTTTATTTTTACCTATGTGAATAATGCTGAAAATTTTAATTTATTTAATTTTTTTATGCATTCTCTTTTATTACCTCTGTCTGGATGTTTTTCAGTTTCATAGCTCTTTCTCAATTTTCAAGAGTCTTCCATCAATTCAGCTCCCCAAAATGCCTCACTGTACACTCAGACACACTAATGCCAGTATAAAGACAGTGATGGAAATGCACAGGTAGGAATGGGAGAAGAAGAATTCCAGCCCCACCAAACTCACACAACATTTCAGTGCTGCAAAACTGCACCCTCTGCCTCACAAACTGGGGTCTCTCCCACTGTGCCTGAGGCTGCTCTGCTAAGGCAGGGTCAGGATACAAGCCATGAGCAGGATGCATTTATCTGGGGGAATCCTCACTTGGCTGATGGGAACAACTCCCTCTCCAGGTAACAGTTGAACCCTTGCTTTGGGAACAGTGGTAACCCTGTGGATCTGTGTGACAGTATCATAGAGCTTCCAACAGCATCTCAAAAAGAGGGAAATTACACATTACAAAGGGTCTCAGTTCTCTCAACCTCCTCCAGCAACTTCAGCATTTACATAAACTAACCCCAACATGCTGCTCTCCATCACATGGTGTAAACTAATGACTCCTCGAGCCACAAGGGCAGAAAATAGGCCTGTGGGTAACAGCTCTGAGAAGTCCTTGCACGATTTAACGCAGTGGTCGTCGTTCTAAGGATCACAAGCTTAAAAGCAGGTACAGGACTGGGTGATCTGATGAAAGGACTCTGTGCTGCGTGTAGGGCAAGGGCCAGGAGAGGGGACCCGTGGCCAGAGCTCACTTTTACCACAAGGGGGAAATCCCTCCCATCCCCCTTCTGCTCTCCAATGGCCCATCCTCCTCTGGAGCTGGGCAGATCCTCCGTGAGGCAGTTACAGCCACTGAGCCAGCAGAAAATGCAGCTGGAGTAAAAAAGCTTTCTGCTGGATTGATAAACTGAGCTGGCTCCTGAAAAAGGTATGGAGATTATTCTTCTGGAATAATATGAACTGTTAGACATGGGGACATGTGAGTTTTGTGCTACTGCTGGGACTGACTAGATAAGGTACAGGGCAGATAGAGATACTGTTCCTTTTCCAGTGTGAATGAAGCTGGAAGCATGTTTATGGCCCATATGCTTGCCCTAATTTAGTTTCCTCCCCTCACTGGAAAAGCTGGCACTGAATTCGAACACTCCTCTTGCTCCAACTGCCAATGTCACTGCATCCTTCTGAAACAGGATCTCTAACAAGGCTCTGGCCTGGAAAATAAGGGCTGAGCTGTCGCACAAGACAATTCCCATTTAAGTGGCCACTAATTATAACAGAAATAATAATATCACTTAGAAGAGACCACTAATGATATTTTTCTTTCAATTTTCAGGAATGAAGATGAAGGTAATTTGGGGTTGATTTGAAGGTGTTACAGAGATACAACAGCCTGCATATAGGTCAGTCTTTGCGTGAGTGTGGGAATTATGTTAGAGGAGCATATTTTGCTTTAATTCCCGGCCATCTCCTGTTCTCACAAAGATGGCATCAAAGTTGGCTGTTGCTGCCCTCTTGCCTCTTCAAAGTGCACACCTGCACTGTTTAGCATAAACCTGTCAGCATGAAGTTGATGTACTGGAGACAAGTAAGTACCAACCATGCCTATGACCATTTAATTCTATTGGTTTTCCCAGATTTAAATTTCTGGCGAAAAACTGAATTTTTCCTTTTCAAAGATGAGACAGATTATTCAAATAACAAGTCTGATTTATTTGTAAGTATGATTTGTAGCAGTTTCTCTTCACTCCACAGTGTCTGTCTCAATGGAGAAATAGGCTTACCTGGTCGAATTGCTGAGACCGGTAATATCCGATGGCCAATAAACTTCCCTCCTTCTTCGTACACTGCCAGCCTCAAACAGGCCAGGGAAGGTAAAACCACCTACACAAGGATCAGAAAAGGTTACTAAACCATCCTAGTAAGTTAGGAATCCTTACTACTACTTGAAATACTGTGTATCATAATCCATCTCATTCACTTACTTAATGCAAATCTACGTAGAAATACACATATTTTAAAATTGGCCATAAATATGCCTTTATTTTTTTCAGAACATATGCCACCGAAAGGAAGAAAAAAAAAAAGCAACAATAAAAACCTCAGAGTTTCTCCAATTTATTTTCAGCATTACTAAAAATAGTAGCCTATGCCTCCATGAGCACAGAGGCAGTCAGGCACGATCATTAACTAAATAGAGAAACCAAGTACACTAATTAGAAGTTCATTACAGAAGAAAAACGCTAGTGATGTTTCCAAACTTGAGCTCTGGCAGGCTGCCAAAGGAAAGTCATTCAGAGGGCCAAATATTCAGGGAAAGGAGCCCTACTCCTTAGAAAGCAGTGCTGCAAGCAAGTACCCTCTACATAAACATCTCTGTGAACTGCATTTGCTGGGAGAAATCTGAAATAAATTGTTTTACACACACATGGACTCAAAAGATATATAGATATAGATATAGACATATATACTCAACAGGGTGCTCAGTAAGCAAAACCCAGAGATTCTGCTCAAATTTTGGCTTCAAGTGGGTTGCAGGGCACAATAAGACATCCACCTCGCACGGTCCTAAAACACGCTCAGTATTTTCCGCTCCTATAAAGTTTAGAGAATTCTGTCTGGGTGACACTGTTCAAACTGCATGAGTAGCCCAGAAGGTTATACCTCGTCTCGAGTGGATGGGATTTATGTGGTTTCCTCACCTGGGCTGTATTTATACAGCACAACCCAGCAGGTCGTTAGGGCCGTATCCACATTGTCCTGCTCCCAGCTTACCAGGAGGGCTGCTCAGCCAAATAAAAATGCCAGGGCCAATCAGCTGAGCTGCTGCTGGGATCTGTGTGTGCTGATCCCATCACCACATCTGCTGCTTCCAGCTGTGCCAGGGAAACAACCAAGGTGACCTCAGACTCACTTATTTCAACAGGAGCTGGCACAACCGCAGCAGCCAAAGTGGTTCACAGCAAACAGTTCAAGAAGTGACTATTCAGAATCTCTTCCCCTTCTTTCTAACAGGCCCAAAGTTTCAGCAAGCCATGGAAATGCCCCACTGGACAGAGACAAAAAAAGCACAGTGCCCCTGTGGGAAGCAAGTGTTACACACTGACCTTCTTAAACACTATGGCTTCCTCCTCCCAGACGGGATTGACTGCGTTGCCTTGAGACGTCTTGGTCTTCAAGGCTTTTCTTCTGGTGTCCACAGGCAGGCCAAACATGTCCACCTCTACATAGGTACCGACTTTTTTATCAGACAGGAACTGGCCTGAAATTATCTGAAGCCAAAACAAAGGAGGCTCGTTAAGAGACCCCTCTGGTGGATTAGGAAATGAGTGGCTGATATGCAGATAGATAATTCTCATCAGTGATCAGATATTATGCAATCCAAATAAAACCAAAACAAAGCTAAACCCACAACAAACAGAAAAAAAACAAACCTACTGTTTAACTGCAGACACAGAAAAACAACTTGTGAGGCCTGGTTTCCTGTGACCCTGTGGTCCTGAATTCCCCTGGGAGCTATAATGTGGTTGAAATCATGCTGCTGCCCTTCCCTCAGCAGGAATACTCATTTGGATCTCATCCTCAATCTGGCTGCCTACTTCCACAACACGGCATCTCTCAGAACTCCTAATTTCTATCCAGTCTCAACAACAGCTTCCAAAAATGCTGGGGAAAACAACAACAAAAAAAAGTGGTAAAAACAGCAGAGAAATTATAGCTGCGAGGGAGAAAAAGAAAAAAATCCAAAAGTTGATATTCTAAGAAAGGCCCTTCACAGAGGGTGAGGAGGTTCACTAGGGAAGAAGGGTCTGCAAGTTCTTCAGGAAGCTGAGGAGGACAGGAGCGTGTAGCAGCATCACTGTACCTTAACAAACTGAGGCTCCCCTAAAGCAAAGCTTAATCCATTCTCAGCTGCATCTCGTATGAGCACTGACATTATGACCAGCAGAGGCCTCCCTGAGCAGGCAGGAGCAGCTGACATCTCTCCTGGATGCTCATTCCTGTTAAAAACCCTGTGCATCTCCTAATAGCCTCTGAATGACTTCCACCTCCATTTACTGTAACTGCAGAAGAAAGTGCCTCCAAACCCCCAGGAGGGCACTGAAAGCTCCCACGATTACAGGTCACCACACAAGGTCATCCCACACATCCTCCTTTTTTACTGTGCCTGTCATCAGATTATTCCTTTATTCACATCCCTCCCAGCAGGGCTCTGCTCCTGTCTGCAGCCTGAGAGGAGATGCTTGTTTGCTCCCAGTGAAAACAGGAGGATATTTTGCAGGTGGATTCCATAACACAGACACTGCTCTAATGGACAAGTCCATTAAAGGAGTGGCAGGACTTCAGAAAGCTGATGGTTTTATAACTGAGAGATAGACAGAGCATCAATTTGTCATCCTGTCATGGCCAACTCAATCCCTCCCTCTAAATATTCATGTGAGTAGCTCTCAGTTTGCAGGCTCCTGGCAGTCCTTGAACTTCATTAGAGGTCCTTCAAACGAAAAGCAAGCTGGCAATGAATTGCAGCTGACATTTATGGTTCCTCAGTTCTCTGCTGGAGAACTGTCAGAGAACCACAAAAATTTATTTACACTAAACAGAGCGGTGTTACAGCTATTGCAGTCTAACCTCCCACTTCACAACAGCCTGTTTTAAATCCAGCCCTTTGTTACTAAACCCACAGCCCAACTGCTCTTAAACCCATTTCCTTCCCAGTTCTGTGATGCTCTGTAATTACTTCTGTGGAAAAGAATAACACACAATAAAAATGCATTTATTTACCCTACAGCATGAAACGTGAGGCAGAATTTAAAAACTAAATGTCACTCCATGAAATTAAACGTATTTCATTTTATTGACTTAGTATAGCCATTCGCTAGGTCACTGCACAACAGAAATACAAATATATCTATGCTCTAACGTTTCCATGGGAGTATTTCCCCCAGCTTTGTACATACCTTGACAGACAAGGTGTTGGCTACTATTCCATCCACTATACCTTCAGTAAATGGATCAAAGTGTTTGTCTGGTCTTCTCATGAACTCTGGCTTTAACCTGTACCCACTTTTGCCATTGTACTCATACATTCCCATGTTTATTTGCATAGACAAATCTAGGTGTTAAAAATATTGATAAGAATTAAGTTGGATAGACAATGATTTAAAAAAGCAGTAAAATAACAACAACTGCTCTAATTTCATACTGATTGTAACAGAAATGGTAAAAAGCTGTGGTAAAAATGTTAATTAGCAGGTCTATAGTACAATTCAATCACTGGATACCTTTTGATGCATAAAGCTTTTCCTTCCCATGAATCAGAAACTCTATCAAAGAACTGGACACGTACAGGTTTCAGAAAGCAGAGAACGGCACAACTTACCTACAGTTTGGAAGTTAAGAGCGACCATTTGGCAGCCAGCGTTCCAAAAGACCTGTGGCATGTAGTTGGAAGAATCCACACGAGTCCCCTTCGGGTAAATTCGGCTCAGCTGCATTTTGTTGTATCTAAACGGTGAGCAGTTAAGACACAGAACACGTGGCAAGAATCACTCTGCAGAGAGGTGCAACTGCAGTGCTGAATGCAGGTGTCCTTTGCAGAATGGCAGTGGGCCCCTTACTGGATCTCTGCAAACACAGTGCTTCCAGAGGGCCACGATTTTGTAGGAGATACGATAAATATGGGGCAATTAAAGGTGCTGTTTGTCCCTGTATAAAGGATCACGTTCATAAAATTCCATTTGTCATCAGGGTTTCTAATTTAGGATTTTTAGAGGCCAGTTAGCTGCAAACTGGGAATCTTCCTCTGAAGCGGGGAGAGATGTTCAGTTAGGAAGTGGATTTCTGGAATGAGCATTGGAATTGTCCAATACAGATAGAAAGTTGCATAAATCTCTGAGATGAGAACACGCTGCAGGTTATCTGTGGGAGTAGCTTCCCATTAAACTTTTTTGAGGCACTATTTTATCTTGATCATTCATTCTAAACTGCAGCCACGGTGAGAGATATTGAGAAACATCAAAATGCCTAAACAGAATGTTCCTTAGCTTTTCTTCAGAAGTCATAAAAAAAACCCCCAACTATGTGGCAATAAACCAGCTCACAGTTCTCAGAAGTAGAGGTATGATCGTTGCAAAAAAAGAAGTCAGCCACATTTGGACAATTTGCTCACCATAACTTGTATCACTTCACACAGGATGATAAATTTAACAATGACAATACAAAGAATCAGGTCTTCAATATGTAGTTTATGCCTATTCCCTCTAGTCCTAGCCCAGAGCACAAGGACTCATGACAATTTTTAAATTAGCTCATCAGAACTCAGGCCAATTAATTCATTTAGAAAAGACAGTCAAATCTACAAATTTCATTTATGCTCCCTATTTCCCCAGCTCCTGTCTCCAAATTTCAATCCAGCTCTGTAACACATCTCAGACACAGAGAGGCTTAGAAAGCAGCTTTCTGAAAGTCAAGGATACTCCACGAATTCCACAGGAGACTTCGTCAGTTGCTCAAGCCCTTTGGTTTCCACAAAGGAAGACATTTCAAAACTTTTGTTGCGCTCTGGAAGTTCAAAGGGGAGATAAAATAAAACCAGGGACACGTTAGAGCAGGGAATGTGTGCGATACAAGAGCTGTGAACAACTGGTTTAGGCTCAGTCCCCTCATCCCATCCACAGTTCAGCAGCTCTTTTCACCTTGATCCCAGTGCATTTACAGACAGGATGGTTTGTGCCAGCAGGAGCCTCACCCTGCCTGTCAGAGCTCCACCTGCACTCCCGGCAGCACTGCCCAAACGAAGGGCAGTGGCCCTGCCCCAGACTGGTGCTGTAGCAGCTGCAGACAACACTCAGCACACGTCCAGGGATCCCTGTTTGCGAAATCCGTGCTGATGTATCCGAGAGGCAGAGCCCCGAGCTCACATCTGCGACACAGAGGGGTCACAGCAGCTTTCCGTGGGGCCCTGCTGGATCTCTGGCTTGTCTCTGCAGGCAGATGCAAGGGCTCTGAGCCAAGGTGAGGCTGCAGTGACCTCTGTCCGTGTGAGACTGAAGGGAGCGGAGCGCTGGCTGTGCCCACAGCGGCTCTCGGCAGCTCGGCGTGTCAGGGGAAGGTCACGGCTGTCCAACAGCCATGGAAACACTGCCATCTAATCAGCCCTGAGGCGCACTCCTGGGGCCCAGCAGGTCTTCAGATCAACTCCCCAACTCATGTGAAACTTGTATGACCTTTTGAATTTGGTCAGACTTTCTGATCTGACAGTGCTGAAAAGCTCCTCCCAAGCATTTAAGTCAGTAGGACTAACTACTAATTTGTGTATCATTTGTTACTCCCCTTTGGCTGATGTGGGCACAGCCTTTCAGTGTACCCAAGCATCATGTGCAGCAGAGAGCCTAAGTCAAGGCCCTTCCAAGCTTTTTCCTTTACACCTTCGTACAGAAAGTAAATCAACAGCTTTCCATTTCATCCCAATCAGCTGTGCAGGTTGCCTAAAAGGGGCTACAGCACTGGGGGTCACATCCATTAGTTCTCTCGGCACTGATCTCTTTAAAAATGAGGGAATCAGTGCCTGTGTTGAAGTAAGATCTCTCTAGCCCCACCACTTCATTGAAAGCAGACAACAGGGCAGAGAAACTTGGCCTCCTCCAGTTTTAGAAGGAACTGTGCTGCAGCAATCCAGGGATGGCCAGGAAGCCGGCCTGGCCAGCTCCTTGGAGCCAAACTGCGAAGCTGCAGGAGGGGGAGAAAACCGAACAAAAGCACTTGTCTTGCAGAGAGAAGCAGGACAGAAACAGGTGGGCACTTTCCTCATAGGAAGCCAAAAAGGAAGCAGTGGATCCAAGGAAGTGAAGAACTGGATGGTTTGGGCCAACGTGAGAGGAAAATGTGCTGCCAGCCCGTGAACTACAAACCATTCTCAGTGCATGCTGGAGCCAGAGCACGAACATGGTGTTCCAAAAGTGAGTCTCTCCCTCCAGGAGAGCTGAGACTGGGACTTTATTGTGGTCCCTATTTTTAATTAGCAGCCATCATGCTACTGCTTTATGCATAGCTATTATCCTCTAATGGTGAAAGATTCCCGGGGTTCCCCAGAGGATGCTCTCCTACCACTCCCTCTTCCTTTCCAACAACAATGTCCTCTCTTTCTCCAGACTGTTCCAGCCAGCTCTCTTCCATCTCAGCTCCTCATAAAGACACCGAGATTTCTCTCTATTGATAGATACTTATACCCTGCTATCTTGTCAGGAGGAAGTCACTACAGAGTGAACCGAAAACTCACTGCAAAACTGTCTGAAAAACATGGAAAGACACAATTACAGCTACTTGCTGTCACAGAGAGGGGACATTTCTAGTGAGGGCAATCAGGGGACTGGTACAGATCCACGGCTAGTCAATATTTCTGTTTACAAGTCAGATGCAAGACCAGAAAATGCACTTTTAAAATGGGGGAATGACAGAAGCAGTGAGGTGCTGTGGAGGCCAGGATCACAAATACAAACTAATTCTGAATTAGAAAGGATAAATTAGAAACATGCTGTAACAATGAAACTACGTAAAAGATCAGTACGGATCTCTACAGTTCTGGATCTCGCACACTTGAAGTCAAGTAAACAAAAGTAAAATTTCTGGGAAACAACTGGATAGGCAGCAAACTAAAAAACAGTCCTAATCAATTTCTCCTTTATTCATGTGATCCTCACTGAATTTAATGAAGATCCAGCAGTGAGTGCAGGCCAGGACTAAGACCAGAACCCACAAGTCATGCTTTAACCAGCCAGCAATATTTACCACCTGAGGCCTCTGCTTTAACGAACAGGCCACGTGTTCCACATAAGGACTTCTTCTGACAGCAGAAATTTAACTCCTTAATATTACGAGTTCACACACAGAGTATGATTGATCAAAGGTCACGTCAAGACTTAGGATAAAAATCTGGACAGCAGCAGTCCACAAAATTTGGAAAGGCACAGGCATGTGAACAGAAAAAAACAAGGCAATTTTATAGCAGCTGCATCAACTTGTCCTGCTAGGATTCACATGGCTTCCTTTCCAGAAGGCACATCTCCTTCCCACTGTGTTCTTGTAATTCTCATTAGAGCTAAAGGAGATTACAAACATCCAAAGGGACACCACTCGAGGGAACAAGCCCAGCTCCCTGCATGATTTTGTGACTGCCTGTGTGTGTGTCTGTATAAATACCCACATACAAATGAGCAGCTGGTAACTTCTTACATGTTTATTATTCATCACAAGTAAATGCAGAATCTTGTACAGAGACATGGGCTGAGGCAACAATTACCTGTCCTCTGCCAAGGCCACCACGGATCTGGAATAAATTAAAGTGCTAAACACTTCTTGAACTAAAAAGCGCCAAAAGCACATAAAAATCTGTCAAAACAAAGTGAAAAAGGGCAGGCAAACAGTAGGGGGTGGTGCACCAAGAAAGGAAAAGATGCTGCAGTGTTTACTGAGGATGCCACTGAGTGAATTCCTAGCAAGGCATCTTCTGTAAAAGTCAGCAGGGGATGAAATTATGGCCTTTCTATACAATACACTGAGGCAGGAAAGAGTGAATTTGCACATGGGGAAGGGCACACTCTGCTTCCTCTGAATCTTCTGTAAAAGTAGCAGAGGCAAAATAGAAGCAGGAATATTTACGACCACCTCTCTCCAACTGCTTAAGTTACTCTTCAGTCACGGGCAACAAAGGCAACGTAAGCACGTAATGGTCAAAAACGGTTTCGAAATGCCAGCCTGTTTACTGTTGATGAAGCTGGGTATTTCGAACAAAAAGAGGTTCCAAAATAAAAATGGGTTTATTTGGCTGGATACCAAGTCAGCACTCTCTGTCTGTGTGTCTGGATCTGACTGAGAGGGTGCCAAGCAGCGTGTCTCCAGAACTTTCTGCCAAACACTTGCTAGGTAATCTCCAGTGTAAGGTGTTGCTCACGCTTAACTTACTTACTTTTTGATACTTCAAATGACTCGAACTTCACGGGTTGAATGTAGTTCACCAGGTTAGACATCTCCTCCGTGGCCATGGCCTCACTGCCAGCAGTACCCTGGGGCAGAGAAGGGAAAAAGGCTGCAGCTTGGATCTGTCCATCGGGGACCACAAACATCAAAGCCCAGTTCTCTGTCAGCTGTGGTATCTTCCCCTGACCCTGGACCGGTGAAGGCAATGCTTCACATAGGGAGCATCACATAGCAAAGAAGAAAATTTGCCACAAAATGTAAATTTGACGTTAAACTGCTGCTGTATTTATTCTTTTTCCTCCTAGGGAAGGGACTGCACTACCTTCACACAGTCACGGGGCTGAGCATATTTATATAAAGTACTGCTGGATAAATAATAAATACAGTTCTAAGATTTGGATATCAACGTTTTCCTCTAACAATGCCCAACACACCACAAGCAGCCACCTAAAAGAGATCAGCCGTGGTGCTATTCCTTCCTTATCTTCAGAAAATTAAAGTACGAATAAACAAAGCAAAGACGTGCTTGCAAACCCCGATCAACAACCGGCTCGGGAAAGCCGGTGCTGTGCTTCCCGGTGCTCTGCCTCCCTCTCTCCACTGGATGGCAGCCCCGCTCCTGGTAACACGCGCCAAGCCGCTCCGGATGGAAGCGGCCCATCCCCACCACACACATCCACACCCTTACTTCATCCATCGACGACTTCTTACAGTCATCGTCATAGTCATCATCATCATCGCTCTCCATGTCCGCTTCTCCTGGGAAGTTTCAAGCAGAAGATAATTACTGGCTGAAGCAACAGTTGCAATTACCAGCGACAAATTCAACAAAGATGTGCAAGTAGCAGTGCTTGAGGGAGACTGAGTTGTACATGTGCTTTTTGTCACAGCACAAATCAAACACATTGGTCTCGAGGGATTCATGATTCATCCCTCTTCGGCAGTGATTTAGGTTCTTATTGCCCAACCAAGCTAAAACTCTTCCTCTGCAGCTGTTTGAAGCTCTGGAAATCAGCACTGACAAAAGAGTGCAGTGTGTGGATCCAGCAGTCACAAACTGCTCTGGAGAGATGTTCCCATGTTTGGGGCTGATGTGAGTTCAAACTCCTGCTGTTGCAGGATCCGTGCAGGACCTCCCGTGGATGCCTCACCCGCTCCGAGGAGCTCACACGTAACACCATGGTCGGGGTGAGGAAATCCCACAGGAAAACTGATGAGATTCTCATGTGCTGTGCTATCAAGGGCTGCTCAGCAGAATCCATCTGCTCTGAACGTATCCCAGTGCGTGCACTGAGGCAGCGCAGCTGGGAGGGGCTGGCACAGGAGCCCACTCACTGATTCCCCTGGCTGGTCGCTGTGGGGTCCCTCCGTTAGGGCTCCGCTGGCTCAGCCCAGCTGCACCGGCTGAGGGCAGTGTGAGCCAAAAAATGTGAACAACCATGCAAAAGGCTCATCCTTTCCCCGAAATCGTAAAGAGGACCAGATAAAACACATTTACTGCCTTGCTCCCAATTGCGGTGCAGTCATTGAATTCCTCCGGGCAAGACACAAATTCTTTAATGTTAATTAACAGATGCCTCCCCTCGCCTCCAAAATGTTTTGATTTGGTTGCATCAGAAATTAAACCATTAACGAACATCAAGCTTATCTTTCTCTTTAGAAACTCCCCCCGAGGGCCTGGCTGTCATAAAGTGTACATTGTGCATCTGAAGAAGACTCTGGAAAAGAAGATTTAACTTATACTGCAGTCACCAATCCACACCTATAAGACTGACAACTCTCCCTAAAGATTTTATTCCACAAACCTTCCAGCTTGTTTCAGCAATGGCAGCAAAAAAAAATCTGACTACTGTGCAGCATTCCCAAACTCTCCAGAGAATGGTAATTCAGTCTCAGTTCCTCCTGTGAATTTAGGGTCTAATCCAAAGCCCACTGAGTCAATAAACTGCTCTTTGTTCCAGCAGGCCTTGAATCATGCCCAGTGGGACCCTTCTGAACATGGAGAGCACATGAGTGTGCCTTTCACAACCAAATGATGACTACCCAGGCTGCATTTCCTTCCAGATGCAGATGTTGAAATGTCAGGCTTTTATTCATCAACACATTTCTTCCCGAACGTTTCCATTGAAGAAAATAACACGATTGCTCAACAGGCTCCGGGGATGGCTCCGGGAACCTCAGCACAGTGCACAGAGCCAGCCCAGCTCTCCCAGGGTTTGCAGTGACAGTCTTTGGATGGGAAGCTTTCAAATGATTTAACCAGAGTGGCAAAATAACACTTTGCACAGGCCATAAAATGGGGGACGTGGGCAGATTCCAGCCAACTTGCAGTGCTGAGATACCAGCCTGTTCTCGCTGGAGTGTCCAGGGGGGAAAGTATGCAACACATTACTGGTTTATTTGAAAATACTTAACAGGGACACTCCCAAGGAGATCAGAACTCATTTTCAAGTTCTGCATCAGGCAGCAAGAGCGGGACAGGACTGCAAACACAGAATAAAAGTGAGTGCATTTCACCCAGTGGCAGGGTCCTGTGCTCACACCCAGCCCTCCCCGTCACACTGCAGGGACACAATGCCAGAGCAAGCCTTGGCCAGGCTGAGGAAATATGAACACCTTTTGCTCACTGATCCCGCTGTGGTGGCAGGATCAGCTCCCTGCCATCCCTGCCACCCCTTCCCAGGAGGGCACAGACACTGAGCACAGGCCAAGTCCAGCATGCACGTGTGAGCTTAAGGGACAATCAGCTGTAATGGCATCATCACAGTTTGCATTTAGATGGGGCTACTAACCCAGGTCAGGACAGGACCTCTCCATGCCATGTGATAAGATACAGTGAGAATGGAGAGCCCTGCTCCTAGGGCTTGCCCTGCAAATATGAGACAAAAGCCTACCCGTGGACAGGGGCAGATGGCAGAATTCCAAGAAATTCAAGGATGCTGCTCCCTAACACAACAGGTAAGTTGCAACACAGAAACTGTCAACTGCTCGTAGGCAGAAGGGCACAGGAAACTCCTCAGTGCGGCAGTCTCAAGGATGTTTTCCAGGAGCTGTCCCTAGCCAGTGGGGCAGCGTGGGGAAGGCACAGAAGTGCTCCTTGGGCAGTGCAATGAGTGGGCAAAGGAGGATGAATCCCAGCTGATGGGTAGAGAGGTTCCACACAGTAATACTGAATGGAGGATGAGTAGGAGAGCTGGGAACAACAAGCCTGTTTGCAGGGGCGAGGAGGAGTGTGCTAAACATCATCCATCCTCACCACTCCTCAGCAGCACAGCAGAGACTGAGAGCCTAACAAAACAAAAGGTTAGGCAGGGCTTGAAATTCGGAGGGATCTGGTAATCTGCTTTCTCAGACCCCTTCAAAGTAACAGCCAGCATGGATTATGAATGTGGTACTTGCTGTGCAGCTTGTCACCTCTGTAACGTTTAAGCAGCCACCAGCACCTTGGGGGGAATCACCTTTTGGGGTTTTTTTCCACTGTGTATCAGCGCTTGCTGATTTTTAAAAAGGAAAAAAATAAACTTTATTCAGCTGCCTAATGGTTATTTTGCTTTGTAACAATGGGCCATGGCCTCAGCTGGCAAGCAGCAGCAATGTACCAATGCATTTACACACACCCAGCCTAAACCCTTTTATCCAGTTTTCCATTTAAGCACCAGGAAATCTTGGAGCCAATTCTAATCCCTCTCTCTGTCTTCCCGTGATTCTTCCCTTGCAGCACCCACTACTCTGACAAAAAACATCATCCTATCAGTGAGAAACTCACAATCTGCTTGGAAATTTAAATAGAGTTCAATTAGCAAGTTCTAACTACTTTCAGTACGGGCCTCCTTTTGGTGAAACGTATGTCCCTGCAGAACTCCACTGCTCTTTCTGCACTGTAACAGAACTTGGAAAATTGTATTTACTTCTGCTCATTGTGTGAAACCAGCCAGGTCTAAGCTGCTTGTTTGCCAAAACTACAACCTACAACCTCTTTCACCGGTGTTATCTCAGAAATTATTCTTTCTGCTTTGTCAGCTTTGCTGCACTTTTAGGAAAAGTTTTCTCCGCTGACAAACATGCCCTACCGAAGTTACTTTTTACAGCAGGTTCATGAGCGTCCTGCAAGGCATTGCACAAGGCTCATTTCAGAAATCTTTAATTATCACTACTATATCACTTTTATACGGTGTGCCTTACAAACAGATCAAAAGCCAGGTTCACTTGGGTTTCAATCTGACCTCAAGCAGTGTAAGATGCTGTCAGCTGAAGTAACAATCTCCATTTTTTTTTTGCACTGCTGCGAAAAAACTCATTTGGAATCTCAAGAAGACTGAATCAGCACAACTTCCTCCTGGAGATCAGCAGCAGCTCTGACAGGAGCTACACAGTCCAACAGAGTCATCTGAATAACCAAGTGCCCAACTTGCCAAATGTAAAGATTACATCAAGGTTGGAGCGGTGAAACACTTCATGTTAAGAATCAGGCTTCCTTCAGCGAGTCTGCAGCTGCACTGCTGCAGAAAGAAGCTGCTGTTGGGTGCAGAGGAGCACAAGTGCTCCAGCATCATGTGCTGCTGATGCTGAGATGCACAAAGGAACGAGGCAGTGAGAAGAAGGGTGTCTTGTTGACTGCTGAGCTCTGCTTCTCACTGGGTCTTGCGACATGGGTCTCATTAAATGGTGATTTTTTTTTTTCCTTAAATGTTCACCATCAGAAAACTGGCACCTGATTCACAGTAACACTGCATTCTCATAGCTCTAAGCTGTAGCTGAAATCTCCGGAGCTGTGCTCTGAATACTTGAAAATTCAAAGTATTCTTGAAAAAATGAGATCCTGGGTGTTCCTTGTCAGTCATCCTTAAACTGTTCTTAAGCTTTGTCAGATTCCTCTGTCCTTAGATAAGACTGCCTTAATTTTATTTCACTCCCCACAGGTGCTGTTCAGATAACTGCACTGCTGTTTGCAAGAGCTCACGCTCAGGCCGGGTGCCCCCCCAGAAATTCCCTGAGGATGCTGTATCTGGGATCAAGTACTGAATACCAGAGGGAGGGAAAACACTGACTGACTGCATTCTCCCAGAGAGGCACAAGCCCTCAAGGAGCAACAGGGGCTGACACCAGGATTGCAAGCAAGGCATTCTGGCAGTCACAGCTGAACCAAGTGACCACACCAACACTGCAGACTCAGTTCCAGCATTTGCTAATTTGTAAGTGTTCATCTGCATAATCAGAGGCTGTTACAGAGGTGACACAGACATAATATCCACACTCAATTTGTAAAATTACACACCCTGTTATGGGACTGACCCTCCTGCCTTGCAGCAGCATCAACATCTACACTCACAGCCCAGGCCCTTTCCTAGGAAAGCTCCCGGAGAGGGTCCTGAAAGACAAAGCTGCTGCCCTCTGTGCAAAACCAGGCCCTGAGAAAGCAAAAGCCATGTACTGTGCCATTGGTTCTCACTGTGTGCTGCTAACAAAAATGTAGAGTTAGGAACCCAGAGCTGATTTCAAATGTTGGAAAATCACTTGGAACACACGCTTATTTTCCTGCTGCTTGGGATTTGTCTAAAGCAAATCAAGAAAATAGTATGAAAGCATTCCTGACACCAGGATGAATCTTCCTTTGAAATCCAGGCCCTTTTCACAGTTTCTTAAAAACAACAGTTGAAAACTCTTTCTTTGCTTCTAATAGGATAAACAACGTTATCCACAAATGAAGCAGGATTTCTTTCTTTTTAATTCAGCTTGAGGCAAACTGCCAGCATGAAAATTTTCAGCTCAATTAATCAAGAGTTTAGAAAAAATTACAAACAATGGAAAAAAGTTTTTTAATGGCAAACGGTAATGAACTTATACTGCAGAAGAGCTTTCAGTGTGCTCTATGAGTATTCTACCTCAGGGGCGTAAATGCCTATGCTAGAGCACTGTCAGTGGACTGAGTTATAGCTGTAATTAAGCATTTGTGTTTTAGGGAGATGTGCATTTGCAGATTCAACTCATACCTGCTCCGGGGGAGGAAGGTTCAAACATACTGGATGTATCACTGCATGTGTTGGAAGCCTGCTCTGACAGCTTCTTTTTCGCACTTCCATCTGCTGACTTATGCGATTTCTTCTTATTCTTCACCAGAATTTTGTACATTAAATCCATGGGGCTTGGAAGAGGAACCCCGGCTTCAAGCTTGCAGGGAAAAAAAAGAAGAGAGATTCGTTAGAATTACAGAAACAAGCTTCTGACAACTTCTCAGGGCCCACATGGCACAGGATGGTCTTGTAACCTCTGTGAGCCCCGTTAAAACGAAATGGGTTTTGCACAAGACCTTAAATAAAACAGGGCTACTGAGGGCACTTAAGAAGAAAAATGCTTTATGAAATGTCTACAGTAATAACCCAAAATAAGTATTAGTTCAAATATGAAAGCCTACATTACAAAATGAGGATCAATTGCATTTAGAAGATTACAATTCACTATAGCAGGACAACCTCTGCATAAAAAACGACGCTTAAGTCACCAACAGCTCACGCTGTTTAACTCCCTCACTCAGACTCTGTTTTGAGAGGCTGTATATGAAGAATGAGACAGGGCTGAAACACTTCAATAAAAATTCACTCAGACACTTGTGATCCGACAAATCCCAAGCCACATTACCGGGTATTTTTCCAGTGGATCCATAAGCAATGCGTCTCCAAATATCAATCTGCAGTACTCAGCCATTTTTGCCTGCTGTTTGGGGCTGAGGGGAAGAAAAGAAAGAAAGAAATGAGTTCCACTAATGCTACAGAGTGAAAGCAGCAGTAATGGAATACTTAATAGCCCTAAACTAGATATAATTTCCTGCTGCAATTGCTGTGAGTTTTTTAGAGAGACCTAAATATATCATTTCATTATTTTGATTCCTCTGATAGAGTTTATCAAAAGGATCACACATGAGGTAAAGGCACTAACTAGTCCACTGAATAACAGTGAAATAACTATAACATGGATTTGCCTCTTTCAGGCAATGTTTTTATTCCAAGTTTAAATACTTTCCCCCTTCCATTACTGTATACACACGCCTGGCATTCTTCTCAAATACCCTACAGTCCCATTTGGATTTTGTCCTTTTGGTCATACCCGACCCTAAGGCATAAAACCCCAAACCAGTTAACCAGAAAAGAGTCTCCAGTGCAGGTGTCCTAAATTTCCCAGGCCAAGGGAACCCCTCCCCTCTCTCAGAGACCTCTGTGTCTCTATAAAGCACAGCCACACAGAAGAAGGGGCAGAAGAATTACTTGGGCTGGGTTTGCCCCAAAAGCTTGTTTGGGTATGGGGTAAAACTCCTTTTAAAAAATTTTTTAATTTTGTCCAAAATCAGATACGGTGTCAAATTTTATCACAGCAAATTACTTCAGCAGTTTGCATGCCACCCTCTAGAAGTGAACTGTACCTCAGTAAACTCCACCTGTAGTGAATTTTCCCAAAATGCAAGCAAAGGATGAAACAATTCCTGCATATCAGTGACGGAGGTTTTAGGACTGAAGACAGGTTAGGCAGCTCAGAAATATTACTCAAATCATCTGAAAATGCAGCTCGGTGCTTCAGTCACTTTCTAATTTGAGACACTGTGTATTTTTGCTGTGTGTGCCTGTTTAAAATCTGTAACATCTGAGCTCAGGTCTCCTCCAAAGAGTCCCATTCTGATACTCTGCGGGGCAGCCTCGCTCAAAGGACGGGATTATATCGCTCAGTGAACGTCCTCACCTACGGCTCACTACGGCAGACACGGGCATGGTGTAAGCTGTTGTGTTGCCATGGAGCTCTTTTTTAAAGACAAAATAGAGCTGGCTATGTATAGGAAAAACAGGAAAGGGCTCGTTTGTCTGTTGCAAACCAGGAGTGGAACCATCGCTGCGCCCCTGGTTGGTCATCAGGTGCCCAGGTGAGCGTGGCCAGAGCAGGGCTCAGACAAAGGCTGGCTGGCATTTGAGGCAGAAATGCCATTTCCCTGGGATCGGCACTCCGGACGCCCCCGGAGGCAGAGATGGGGTGAACCAGGTGTTAGCTCAGCCACTGACCAAACACACTGCGAGGAGGGCTTTCCACTGCCCCCAGCGCCAGCTCAAACCCCGACAGACACCCACTGCTGTGCCTTTGGCACGCGGGCAGTTCTGCGGGGAAAGCTGAAAGCCGCTTTTGGCTGAGGATGGGAAATAAAGAGGAGGACAAGAGAGGCAGTGGAACTGGGAACCCAGAGAGGAGAGGGAGATGGGAAGAACAGATCAGGGTAAGAGAACTGTGCTGGCTACTTGCAGCCACCAGCTGCCAAGGGAAATAAAGGCACCTCACTCCAACAAGCAGCAGGTATGTGCTAGAAATCTGTGGGTCGTCAGAGGCAATCTTACGCCACTCCTCTCCACCAGTGTGCACTTTGAATTTGCTCTTAGAGCCCAGACAGTTCAAAGCACATCCCCTTGAATCATCTCAGCACATTTATTGAAACCGCAGTAATTAGATGTGACATCATCATTTTTTAATGGGCACAACTCCAAAAAAACCCCTTTCTATAAGAATCCAAAAAAAAAAGGGGTAAGTTAAATCCAATAAATTTCCAGCTATCACCACAGCTAGAACAAATTCTTCTGCTCTCCCGTGTTTAATTACATGTTTACCTCAAAGAAAGCACAGCGAGAACTTTCATTTTTGCAAACGAGAAAAATGTAATGCAACATTATGTTGGTTCAGTGTATAAATTCCAATGTCACTGCATCCCAGAGGCAGAAAAAAGGAAAATTATGGGAAAAACTAATGGGTTCTAACGCTGTATAAAAAGCCTTGTGGTAGTAAATAAGGCCAAAGGAGGAAAATCTCGACACTACAAAATTACTTTTCTTTGTGAATTGGACTATATGTACAGATATTTTTATCAGCTCCTAAGAGGAAATTAAAAAATATTTAGGAGTGCCAGCATTTAACTGTGTGGTAGTTTTTTTGGTGTTCTCTCTAATACATAAATCTATGTATGTTTTGTTGCAAGAGAGTTCATAAGTCATAGCAGATTACGTATCACTATTAAAGGTGTTTTTAAAAGTGGGAATACCAGTCACTTTTTATTTTCCCTTCTTTCAAAGTTATGAACCAGAGGAATGGATGAAACACCAACTTTTCTGCATCCGTATGTTCCCCTGATTGTGTTAGGAATTAAAAAAACCCCAGGTATTTCTTGGTCCACCTCTATTTGACTGGAAATTCCCTCAGCATTCATGTATTACAATGAAAGCTGATTGCCTGAAAAGAGCTGCCTGTATCTGCTTTACGGTTTTTGCTGTGCAGACACGGACAGGTAGCACACAGACTAATCATATGTGCCCCCCAAAACGTGCCAGGGCAGGTGGAGATAAAGTGGGAACACGAAACCTGGAGATACGGAAATATAAAGGAGATTAAGGAATGTTTTCACTGCCATCCCTGCATTTTTTGTACTTTGTTTTACTGTGTTTACACCATGCCTGTTATGAAGGTCAATCACAGAGCTTTTCTGGCACAACTGCACAACCCCTGCTCCCAACATTCCATTTTTATCACTCCTGCAGAAATACTTCCTCTGCCTAAGACAGAGGCACAGATGCTTCCCAGAAGAGTCTAAAACAATTCAAAGTGTAGGATGAAGAAGTGATAAAAAAAAAATCCTGTTAATATTTGAAATAACAATTCCAGCAAGAAACCAGAGCTATGAATAACTGTAATTAAATTTAATCTTGGAAGCAATCTTCTATGGATACTGCTCAAGGATCACTTAACCTTTTTGCTATGTCATCAGTGCCTTTCTAATTATAGCCTGTCTGCTTGCAGATTTGCAGATTGCTTATCTTCTTGCAAGCCCAGTTTCAAACCTCAAGGTCTCCTTGAGGTCTTTTCAGCATTTTCAGGGCACTCTTCCATTTTTTGACAGAACCACATCTTTTCTTAGTCCTGTCTTTTCTCAGTGTGCACGTTCTGACTTCGATATAAACGACGGCAATACATAATGTTTTATGCAGTCTAAAAGTTGTGTGCTTGACTCTTTTCCTATAACTTTCACTATACAAAAAAAAAGGCAAGAGAGAATATACTATTAGAGGAGTGGCAGTAAAGAAAATAAAACTTCTTCCCAGTGCTGAAAAGATGTTGGAGAGGAGCCCTTCTAGGAAACACATCAAAAGAAAGCAAAGGAGGTGATTTACACAATGTGCTAACGACCATATTTTTGTTTAAGCCAACCCCAAAATTTCTAGGGGGGGCCAGAATTTCACTGGTCATTCACAAAATGACTTCTTGTAACTTGAAAATCAGAAAAAAAAAATAAAAATTGGTCACCCAGAAGCAGAGACTGATTAAATGGGATTATTTTTTCTATAAAAACAATCAGCACTTTTTGTTAACATTTAGGGCAAAGTCCCTCTCTGAGATCCAGGAGTAAAACAACACTCCAAGCAAATGAGAAGACAAAAAGGAGCATTCCATGAAATTAGGTGAAGGTTTCTGAGAGTGGCATGACTGATTGCAGATTTCTCGAGCAACTAGTGAAGGGACGAGGGGATCATTGTAGCAGGCAGTAAAATAACTAGAAATTACTTTTGGCCAAAGCAAAAATCAGAAAACGTACACACTGAGGCTGATGATCTACCGCAGAAAATAATAAATACCTGTAAAGCCTCAGAAGGAGAAAATATTTGGTACTGGTTTTGCTAACTTGCTTTGCTAAAAACCTGTCACAGCAAGGCGTGGGAAAGGACATCACATCAGGGTAACTCATTAGTCCATGACTGGAGATTTCTGGGGAGAAGGGTCCAATGGTTTCTGGGGGGCAAACTGCAAAGGTCAGAGTGAAGCAGCGGTAACCCTGTTCCCTCCTCGTCACATTCCTGCAGCATCACACCATCTTTAATTTGGACAGGGTTTCATCTCACAGTTTTGAAGCCACTTTTGTACACGGCTTACCCATCTGACAGGAGTTTATTTTATAAATTTCTTTCACTTCTTTGCTTTCCTAAAATAGAAGCAGATCACCCTGGATAGTGGAAAAGCAGTCAGCCCTCACCCTCTTCCTCTGCAAGAAACACAAGCGCCAACATCTTCTCTGATTTGTCTTAAATCATTCATAACTGCCACCCAAGATTACTTTTTACTTCACATTAGAAGAAAAAAAAAGAAAAAAGAAAGAGTTTTTCAGTCCAAACTGGTCCCAGAAGTGCTGAAAATGTTTTCACAGCAAAAAAAAAAACCCCACCAGAATGGAAGAGGCAATTCAAGTTAAGGCACATGTTATGTGTAAGTGTCACCCCCACTTTAAACCTTGTGGTCTCTGCATTCAAAACCAACGTCAAACTTAAAAATAAAAAGGAAAAATCAGAACTATGATATAGAGCACTGGGACAAAGCCTGAAGTTTTTCTCTTCTTACACAGAAAAACTGTCCTTTCTTTGTAACTGAAACAAAGAAAATGAAAAAAAACCCCCAAAACTTATGCAAACTGTTATTTTTTGGCAGAAACAAACAGTTCCTGGCCATCCACACCACCTATTTTGCAATCCTAGAAGTCCATGGTTCTGGCCTCTACTTCTAACCCATGAGAAACAGAACAAATTCTGTGCTCAGATTATGCTTCTAGCACAGAATAGGGTCTCCAGCAGGTGAAATCCTGCCCTGTTTTCTTGGCAGCATTGCTACATCCCAGCAGGACACACCGAGACTGTAAATTTAACAAAATACATCTCCCAGTTACTCAGACTCTCTCATATGAAAGGTCCTAATTCAGGCAGGTTTTTAAGAACACGTCCAATTCAGCCTGATGGTCTCGGTTACTTGGGCTGATTTTACAAGTTTGTTTTTGGGTAAGAGCTGTTGCTCGTGTCCTGTAATGAAGCTGTCACAAATGGATCCACAATTCCATGCCCAGGCCTTATAAAAAACGAAACGCCATCCGAGGAAACGCGGTAATTACTTACGAATCCACATGGTTTTCAAAGGAAAGGAGGATTGGAAAGGGCGACGTCTTAAATGCACACTCAGCAATAGCTTCTATTACTTCCTAAAGAATCAAAATAAACACAGTTACAAATTTAAAAGGCACTAAAGACCCAAGGAGGTCTGAAATCATTCCCTGGGATGAGACCTTCGGCTCTGAACATCCCAGGAAGCTCTGGATGCGCTTTTGCCACAACCAGATTTTTCAACCTGCACTGTAATCAAACCTCAGAAACGTCTGATGGGTCTCCAGCACCACATTCCTCAAGAAACGACTTATGGCTGCCAAAATCAATAGTTGAAATGTAAAATCAGTCTCTGCGTGGAGCTGTTCCGTGCCTGGAGCCACGACTTTCATGTACTGTTCTGCATAACAATAAACATGCTCTGACAAAGGCACATCTCCTAACCATCAGCACAAGCACGGATCCATAAAATCCTCACTGACTCACAAACTTCAGTTCCCTCTTTTTTTTTTGATGGCAAAAATCCCTTCAAGGCAAAAAGAAGTTAGAAAAAAACAAAAACATCACTCAGTTCAAACAGGTGGCCATGTAGTAATCATCAAACAGAGCACTCAGGAACTGAAACTTCCGTAAAGTTTCCTTTCAGCTCTGATGGAAAATGGAAATCCAGTAAAAAAGTCATTTGCTAACGCTGATTTTAGTGGGTGCACAACACAGTAGTGCTCTCACTGTTACAAATGATGAAATGTCTCCCCCTTGGAACACAAATCTTTTTTCACAAGAACATAAAACACCAAAGACTTTCCACATGCATTGCTGTCAAACTCTGGAGTTTACAAGAGCCTCACACTCTTCTGTTTACAAGAACCCATAAGGATGACTAAAACGCAAAAGATCTATTTATTTTAAACAAGCTTTCTCTGGGGATTCCTTTTATTCTTTCTCTGCACTTTTAAAGGCTCCGTTGAGGAGCATAAGCCCAAGAAATCCACTTCCTCCAACAAAAGCTGAGCTTCTGGTACATTTATTTTCAACTGCCTTCCCAGCTGCAAAAGGGGCTGAAGTCCTGCATGAGTGGGGAAAACAACCTAGAAGGGTAAACACTGATGAGATCTGGGGATGGAAAGCTCAGACACTGGTTCAGTGGAGAAAGGTGTGTGCTGGTGATTCAGGCTTGCACTGCGTTCAGGTGTCAAGGCAAATGCTCCAAGAGTGAATTGGATGCTCCACTGTGAATTGATTCACACACTTCTGACACATTATTTCACTGCCATTTTGCTCCTCCCCAGCCAAGCAGAACACTTGGAGTGTTGAAAAGAGATCAGCATTTTTCCATGTGGAGAAAAAACACGGGCTCTGAAGTGACAGATGAAATATTCCTGAGGAGGTTTAAAATGCCTTCCACTACCTCTCCTGCAAACACAGTGCCTAGGGTTCAACATCTAAATATCCAGGGATAATCCTCCTTCCTGCTAATGATCCTTTCAAGAATCAGATTAACTTTATTTTAAATTCCCGCTCATGACCAAAGCAGTTGAGAGCCATCTTCCTTAATTAAAGGACTTGCAGCAATCAAACCCCACGCCTATAAACATAATTGGCTGCACACAAACACAACTAGGAAGTTAATAACAAACGTGCAAGAGGGCTGTTTCACGTTTTCCTGTGATTAACTCAATCAGTGAAGAACTGGAGAAAACATGTTGAAAAAAATAAAAGGAGTGTTCTGATACAAATGGAATTTGGTCTTGTGTCTGTGTGGCAGCATTGTTTGGTTTTCCTCCTAAAGGAAGGCACTAGAAGACCAAAAGAAAACAGGCCAACAGCTCCCACTTCAAGTGTGGGAGACACCTCCGAGTTCAGAAGCCACAGTTAATCCCTGTCACATAACCAAAGTCAGTAATGGACGTTTTCCCACATATTCCTGCACACAGTTGAGTTGAGAAATGTGTTTCCACGGTGAGTTAGTGTCTCAGACGAAGAAGAATTATTTCTCCACACTTCAACAATGATAGCCTGATATATCATTATAAGCTGTGCTGACTCCCAGTCTTAATGCCACAGGAAAACACCTCCACCGTGGGCCCTCTAACACCTTGGATCAATAACATCTTTAGGAATAACAAGATAACAATGTAAGGGTACTGCTAAGGGTCCAGTATCTGCCTTCTATTACAGAAAAAGGAAATGGAAGATGAAATTCAGTAATACAGACGACGTGTCACGGTTTGAATGGCACAAATATCCCCTCACAATCTCCAAAGATACTAATTTCTCTTCTTCAACCTCCAGTGCTTTGGATCTGATCCCAAGTATCAGGGACAAGGGGAACATTGCACACACTGTTATTAATATTTGAAATTTGTGAACATAATGCTGAGTGCCTGGACCCTGTGGATGGAACCTGCTCATCTGGGCACGAGCAGCATATTCTCTGCTCGCAGGGATTTAAAGGCTTGCAAGCTGTAGAGATTTCCATGATAGCTGCTGTCTCCTGCCTCAGTTCAGCACTCCTGTCTCCCACTCCCACTCAGCAGACAAAGAAGAGAAAAGGAGTGAACTGATACATTGGGTACTGCTGTTCAAATCCTCGTGGGCTTCACCTGCTCCCTGCTGTGTGCTATGGAGCTGTAACCCACACCAGCCCTTCACAGCCCCTGCTGACAGCGTGCAAACCCGGCTGTGCTGGCACTGCCTGCTCCTCCAGCCCTGGCTGAGGCCAGCCCTGCTTCCCTCCCCTGTGAGATCCCCTGCAGGGACGTGCACAGGAGCACACTGGGCACCCAGCCCAGTCCCCAGATGGCACTGCTACCACACCACATCACCCCCTCTCCTCCGACTGCCACCATCACCAGGAACCTCTGCCTGGGCAAGATACAAACACTACAACTCTCCTCTTCCAGCGATTCTGCACACGCTCTGAAATCTCCTCTCCAAGCATCTCTCTGCCCTCACACCCCCCTCCCCGTGCAGCGACGTTCTGGCGACTGTCTCACATGCAAGACCCCGCTGTGGCTGAGGCCGCCGAGCAGCAGCGCACTGTCCTCTGTCCTGCCGTACCTTGAAGGATATTTCAGTTGTCATAGTGAATCCATGGGTGATGACAGGCTCCTCCTCCGCTGTCCTCCCCTTCCAGCAGTCCAGCTCCACACAGCGGCAGCCCGACAGCAGCACTTGCCGATACATCTCCACCGAGGAGTTGCCAGCCAGCTGTCCAGCTGTGACAGCACAAGAACAGGAAGAAAGGGAAGTCGTTTGGGGCCTCGGGAGTAAATACAAACAGTCTAACAATAATTGGAGTTAACAGCAGCTTTTATCCTCGGCTGAGAAGAGTAAGACTCAAAGGCACGGGAGAAGAGTAAGAACGCGATGGAAATAACTTTGGCAGAGCTGGCGTCGTGGTTGGGATTCTACCCTCAGTCAGGTATGAAGGAGCAGGAATAACCCAACTGAACTCAGCTCAAAAACTTCTGACAGACAGCACCAAACACATGAAATAAAATAATAATAGTAATTAAAAAGGCTTAGCAGGACAAGACTTTGTTATGCCTTGACAAGCAAGATGAAATTCAGATGCGACTCAGGGCACCAAGATCACATTTTCTCACAACATGCAACACAGTTTAGTACAAGATGAAGCAAACCTCCTGCAGTCACTAATGGTACTGTTATCAGGTCTCAAATCAATATTTAATACACTAACCACTGCACTGAGGTGGTCAGTTAAATTTCCTGATGCATTATGTAGGGAGAAACTTAATGTAACTGAGAGCTTCCAACAGTGACATAATATAAATCTAAACAAGGAAAACTCACCTTTCCCCGAATTCAGGAACTATTAAAAAAAACCAAAAAACGCACAGAAAGAAACCCCAATCCAAACCACCACAGAAGTCCAGTTGGATTCAGGGAAGGATATCCAGCCAGGGCGGCTTCACCTGCTGCAACAGGTTTGATTCCAGTCACGCGGATACAAATTTCTTGCAGCAGAGAGGTAATGGAAGAATGGCTTAGTGCTTCTTTTAGATGTAAAGAAAATAGATGCAGTTTCCTGCTTTCTAACAGACTTCCTGAGTAGATCTTCCTGGATTTCTTGAAGGGAATTCACTTTCTTTCTAAGGATGCAGTTAATTTACATAAAGATTCTTTGCTGATGGGGGACATATAAATACTTCATCTAGACTGGCACATAATATAATGCAGATTACTCTAATCCTCATTTTATTGTCTCTGTGGTTCTATGTTTAGGTTTTCTGCTGGGAAACACACATTTGGGATTTGCTTCACAAAATGGCATTGTCTGCTTTTGCTCTGTTTTTACCTTCTGCTAAAAACTGTAACAAAACCCCTTCTATTTGAAAACTGCTTCCTGTTTCTGTCTGATACGGGAGCAGCAGCAATCACAAATATTCCACGAGGTATTAACATTGCTCCTGTTCAAATCCACAAGAATTCCCAGCTCCTGCTGGAGCCAGCGGGCAGCACCTGTTAATAACAGAAGAAACTGGCCAGTGCCGGAAAGCTCTGAAAATATGGATACATTGAGCTACATCCACTTAGAAAACTGTTCCAAAGCTGTTCTTCTTTTCCCCTCAAACCATTTTGAATTTGGATTAACCAACTATTCTGTGATTAACAAACTCTACTTCCTGAGAAGCCCTGGTCGTTCCCATTGCTAAGTGATAAGATCCTCAACCTTCAAAAGTGCTTAAGTAAATCATGACATGCATCACTTGCCATGACACTTCTCCACGGTACCTTATTAATAAGGCTCAGGCATTTTGGAAGGATTCCCACAAAGGATAAGAGGGTATCCAACCTCCAAACCATACAATCTTCAGAAAGACTCCTGGTCAGAGTGCAAAATGCCAGCGCATATTTTAATACTCTCCATAGCTTTCAATTTTTCTGAAATACAGAATATGAGGAATGTTCCCTCAAATGTTTTTTTGCATATATTATTTAGAAACTCGTGCTGTGTGAGTCTCTAATTGCATTTATTCCAAAGTATCCCTTTTGCCTTCTACAATATGATCACACAGACGCTAAAGGGAACACTTCCAGGATATTTTTAATAGCCTGATTAATTTTTTAATGCTGGAAATTGAAAGCATTCTGTATTCCCTGCTATAAGACAAACAGCACCTACAGTAATACCATCACATTTGCATCCCATCACCCTGTATGGGCTAAGGAGAAATGGATTTTGACAAAAACTCACTTTTCTGAAAAATATCATCGGGCAAGTGACACCTGACAGGACACTGTGGAAAATGAGCCAGTGCTGATTGATCCAAGCTGAGGACATGGGCCAGGTTTCCCCATCCAGAGCAGTTCCACACTTCTGTAACACTAAGCTGCTCAGTAAGTGCATCCTTGCTGGCTCCTTTCACCACTTCTCCCAAGTGGGCTTAGAACGTAGTTGCCATTTTTAAGACTTGTTCCTCCCCCAAACTGGGGAATATTTGGAATCTCCTGTCTCTTCACTACCCTGGCAACAGAGGCTGCTTTGGCCCCCCTGCCCAGCCACAGCCCCATGTCCCGCCATGAAGTGCCCGTATCCTCCCTTTGCAGGGCACAAACGTGAGCTGCTACACCTCCTCTCTCCAGGCAAGTCCTGGCAAAGCAGTGGGAGCTCTGGATCAGTGTGCAGTGTGCAAGCTCAGAGCCTGCACTGCTGGAGCTGACCAGACTCCAGCAGCAACAGAAGGTGCTGGCAGCGAAGGTTTTTCACACACAGCACATTTATCTGAATTTATTTCCCTCCTGAGCTGTTTTGCCACACACGGGACAAGCGAATTAGACCCCACACTGTGACGGGTTCTGCTACTGGCTGTCTGTAAGTCAGAATAAGGCTCTCACCCTGGGATGGTTTTCCAACACTTCACACTGGACCAAAGCAGGGTGTGTGGCCGGGCTTGCTCTGGCCAGCAGCACGAAGGCACTTGCTGAGAGCTCTGATTCAGGCTCCCCCCAGCAGAAGATGCAGCACTTGAGTGTGCCAGGAGCGACAGACACGGTGGGGCAACCTCGTCCTGGCTCTGGGAACCCCTGGAGAAAGACACACTGCACGACCAGCTCAGTCTGTCCAACTGCAGGCAGGGAGTGGGACCCAGCAGGACCTACTGAGGGAGCACTTCCCATGCTGCTGGCTCTGTGGATCTCAGTCTTCCATCAGGAATGATGTGGTGGGGCTGGAAGGGAACCTGCCAGACCTTTCTGAGCTTAACATAACAGCCAGCCAAAAACTGCTCTTGGTGGCACGACATGCCCAGAGCAAGCACCACCCAGCTCTCCTTCCCTCCCATACGGTGCTTTCCAGCTTGGAAACTGCAGAGGCACTGTTTGGGAGGCTCTGGAGGTGAAGAAGGTTTCAAGCAAGCGCTGAACGTAGATAGCAAGCAGCAACAGTCAGCACTGAGGAACTGCTGAGAACAGAAAAGCTGGAGGCTGGTGGAGGAGAGGTCAGAGCAGCAATAAAGAAGAGAACATGCCCCTCATGGGACATTTTCCTAAGATCAACTGAAAGTACTGGACTGTAAGCAGGGAAGCACATGCTGAGGGTGGATGGGATAGTCCCACATTGGCTACCTGTGCTCAGCTGACAGCTCTGCCACCTACTGCTGACATTATTTTTTCTTTTAGCCAAAATATGTGTTAAAGGCTTGTGACAACAGCGGTGACCTGAGGTGAGACTGTGAGGCACCAGAAAAAAGGAGAGTTGCACTTTAAGGGTTAATAGGAATAAAGATATAAATATGATACCAGTGAGAAAAACATGAGAGACAGCAAAAAAAAGTTTGCAGAAGATGACATTTCTTTAAGTCAGCCCAGGTTCACTATAAATCACTTTTTACTTCATGGATTTTTACCTTTGTTCTTGAAAATCACATTTCCCTAAGAAAAAGAAAGCAGTAACACTCCTAAATAAATAATCAGGACTTGATGTACTGCCAAGGGTTTCTACTAAAGGATAGGAAAATGATCAGTGTAATTAAAAATAAATTCAGAGTGTGCACATGTTTCTTTTTATGTTATAATGTTGCTTCTTTGTGCATGCTTTTTCTGGGTTAAAAAAATACTAACAAAAGGAGAGATAAATGGGAGGGCATTAAGCACAGTGATCATAAAGTATTGCCAGACTGAATGGTTTTCTTATTGTCCTAATAATTATTACATGACTAGTTGCTATTTCACGGCTTCAGTGAGGGCAAAGGTGCTTCCCCCTTCCAAGGCCACTTGAGCAGATCCTTCAGTCTCTGCTTGGGAAAAAGAATAGCCTGCCACCATTCATTGTGTTAATTTTACCTTCCTGATGGAAGAAAGCAAATGCGAATGGGATTGCTGTACCTGGTCGAGGCTGTCAGCTTTTGTAATAAATGGATAAATATCAGATCATTTAATGCCATTGCTGGCCAGCTGCCACACATCTACCGAACATGATGAACCCACTGAAAAGGGAAGGGCTTGTGTTTTGGGCCTGTAAATGTGAAAATGGACACTCTAAAAAAGAATTGGAAAGAGTTTCAAACATCTTTTGCACTATTCCCCGAGTTTACTCTGATTTACTCCCCTCAGTTTACTATGCCAGGAACATTACAGTAAATTAAAGGGCTGAAGATTGTATTTCCAAATGTAGCTTCTGAAGTTACTCAGAAATGCAGGCAGAGAAACCCGTAGATGCAATCTGAGATGATTTGCAGACTTTCACATACAAGTCAAAGCAAACTTAGCGAGTGTCAAGGTAAATAATTAAACATGTGAGGTCACTTGCAGTGCAGTTAAAAAAGTCTAGAACAGGTTGGACTAATCAGGAATTCCCATCCTTAATTCTCTGTTCTTTGGCTTCTGTGCCTCTAGACCTTTGGATCACACCTCTGTCCTGACCAACCCTGACAAAAATCCGTGGTGTGGTACTGGCTATAAATTGGTGCCGGCAGAGGGGAGAGCAGCGTTTTATCTCTTCAGATCAACCTTAAACTGCACCGTCTTTAAACCTCCCCGTGGGCCTGTGCTCCTCACATTTGTAAAACAGCTTTACTGCTGCCTCCCAGAAAATCTGTGTAAAGCTGCAGCATTTGGCTTATGTGGGTCCTAATCCTCACTGACAGAACACAAAGCCCACACTGGAGGTAAGAGGCCTGCAAAACATCACAGTTAAAAACTGCTTTTGCTTTGGCCACGTCTGCCCTCTTCCAGGGAGCATAAATTTCTGCATATTGGAATCATAACTTAAAAGGGGCCTCACTGATTTTCGCTTCTTTTAATTCAGGGAAACAAAACAGCTGTCAAACAAAATACTTATATGACAAGTTTTAGCACAGAACACACTTTTAGAGCCAAGATATAAACCTTTGAAAAATGGCACCTAATGGAAACAATGACACTTCATTCGCTTTATGAAGGCACGAGAAGGTGCCATACAAACTGTTATAACAAACATAAACCAGACAAAAATAACTCCCCCGAGGTCTGTTTAAACTGGGTATCACCACTGCAGGGGTTTGTTTATGTTTTGGCATCCTGGCGATTCAGAAGAACTTGGTCAGTTAAAGCCAGTCTGTCAATAACATTAAAAACCTACATTATGCATAAGTCACATTTTTAGCACTTGGTGCAGCATTACTTTTTTTATTTGACGTAACGCTGAGTCTCTATCAAACATGACAAAATAAACATCAAATCAAACACGAGAGACAGAATTCCCTGTGCAAATCTGCTTGTCAAAAACATTTGTTCCTATATAAACTACACTAAAATAGTAAATTTACAATTATTTTCTCACAAGTTAACAGTATCTTACATAAGAAAATGAGTGCCAAAAGTTGAATTCCTAAACTGTCTTTGTTTTTTCTGAATCTTAAAGTATTGTTGACAGTTTGCTGTGCAAACAATACAGCTCAGACTGAAACTCAAATTAACAGGAGCTTCTGGGTGCTCAGCCTCTTAAAAAAAACATGACAGCACCTAAAACTTTCAGCTCAGATATGAGGTACAGTCAGGGAGCAGAACTCCACCCCTTGCATATATGGACTGTCAGAAAGTTATGTGCCATGCTGGAACCTCCCTAATCTCTGAATCAAGGAAAATTTCATGGAGCTTAACAAACTGTCAGATTTAATGCTTAGGGGCAAATTTATTAGCTACAAAGATGTTTTCCATATTCTGCTCTGCACACTTGTCCATCTGTCATCGAAAGTACATCATTCATTCTCCTCCCCAAATACAGACCTTAATCTGGAGTCCTATCTAAGCTGAGGGAAAATTTCTGGCCAGACTTGATCTGAACAAGGTGACTGCTGTTCACCTGTTCACAAAAGTATATTTGATGCAGGTGTGTAGAGGCCAGAACAACAATCAAGAGCCACTCTTGCTTCCCCGAAGGCTGAACTCCATCATCTTTTCCTGCTGATGGCTTTAGTGTATTTTGTGGTACCGCTGAAAACACGCTAAGAATTCTTGTAAGATAAGAAATCGGATCTGTGCAGCACTGTACCTGTGAGGTAGGTGTTGTGCGAGGAATTGATGAAATAGTGTGACAGAGGTTGAGACATATCTTCATTTAAATCCAGTTTCTCAGGTGGAACGACGCCGTTTTCTTCTCCACTCAGGTATCGCATGAATCCATCCACTGATATCTGTCCTGAGAGAAGCACAGATCCAGGGAAAGCACCAGTCAACTTCAAGTGCAGATTTTGTGACAATCAGATGTTAAGTTCTGTATACACTTACACAAAGGTATCTGTGAAAGACCATATAACCATCAGCCCAGCCTTCACCCAGTTGTCCACATATTCTTTTGTTCCTACCACCTCATTTTCAGCCATGTAAGTCGCAGGTAACTCACCTCCCCTTAGCTGTACCAAAGATAAATCATTTCACAATCGTTTCTACAGAAAATCAAGAGCACAGGGGAATCAGAGCTACAGAAGGCTGTAGAACAGAGAAAATAAATCCAGGCCTATAGAGGAAAGGGGCCTTTTGGGGACCAAACAAGGCACACTTCCCAGAGGAAACCAAGAAACCTGCAGAGAGCCACAGACACAGGCAACTTTGACCTCTCCTGAGTTTGGTTCTGTGTGTGTATACAAACACAAGGGAACTGCAAGGCAAAGCAAAACAAACTCAGTGAAGCACCTCTCAAGTGGGAACTAAGCTCTGCTTTGTAATTTTTATATTTGTCTTCTAACTCATCTCTCGCTGGAGTGCCAGCATAAATGATCATTTCATATGCTGCTGGCAAATTAGAAAGCTGAGTCCTATCCTCAGCTTAAATATCACCATTGATCTCAGTGGAGCTGTGCTGATTACTTCAGGATGAATTCTGCTGTCAAGCCTTCTGCATAAAGTTGACTTTAGGGTGTCAATTTGTACATTTAGACTCCAAAAAAAAAAATAAAAAATCCAGTAGTCTATATTTGAAGATTAATGCTTCACTGAACAAATTAGAGACAGTTTTCCTTGCCTGGTATTTTCTGTTTGGATTCCATCTGTTGGTTTACTCAGCCATATAGCTTTACTTAATTCAGCTCCACAGTAAAACAGACCTGCTGTATCTCTGATGAACCTGGAAGCATCTATGTGCTTGGTGACGCTCAACAAGGAGAATTCCTTACCTCTTGTCCCCAACCCAAAACATTCTGCACAGTGTGTCTGTTAAAAAAACCCCCTCAGACTGTGGCATTGAAAAATGGTAGACTTCAGATCAACTCCTGACTCGGCTGCTCTCTCTTTTTACCCTAAAACATATAAGCTTACACGTACTTTTCTAGCATATGAAACAGTAACAGGCAACCCTGCATAATTTTCTTTTTTAAAGCTTGTAACCACATGATGCAAATACAGCGTGTAAAGCATTTACTTAAAATCTGTGCTTAGATCTGAGGACTTGGCTCTTGATCAGAGAAGAGGTAACAGCCCTAAAGGGCAGATCCTCATTTTCATAATAACCCAAGACTGGTGGCACTAAACAAACTTATTCGTATGACAAGAACTGTAGTGACAATACAGAGCAATGCAATTATCATTCATTCTTATGACAATTGTAAGATTGTTGGGAAGAAAACCATCCACTATTTTAAGGTTGTAATCTGAGTGCAATCTTGTCCAGCTCCACAGCTGCTTTGCTAAAGAGTAACTAATCATCCACAGACCTTCCTTTTCACAAAAAAACTTTGAGATGGTGAAAATCGGGGGAAAAAAACCCAACACTCAGGTTTTCCCAAAACTAAGGATTTAGGAACAACTTTTCTGCTGCATGAACCTACCCGAGGAACATTAAGAATGCCAACAGTATCAAATGCTATCATGGAGTTAGCTTGACCTAAAATCCACCTGAGAACTCTGCACCAAGTTCACTGGGACACAGACAGGGTCTGGGTGTGCATTCATACCATGCAAACAACATCATGCCAGGAAAAAGAGTTAAGATCCAAAAGGGATAGCTGCCACACAGGGGACCAGCAAAGCCATGTCACATTATAGAGTGGAAGATCCTAATGTTTGAGACAGCTCAGCCAGAGTCATCTTCAGGATCTGTGGTCTTCTGTGTCCTCTCAGCCAGACTAGGAGGGTTTTCCTGTCATTCCTGCTCTAGGGTAAAATGAAATGTAGTAGTTTTCATACACACAATTCCCCCCAAAACCTGTGGCATCATAATCACCCTATTCAGAAAAAATGGCTTGCATTGGTTACATGGATAGTCAGGTCGGTTCACATACAGACATGGTTTTCAAGGTTCTCAAAGTGATCTCTGTGTTTAATCCTCAGAGGGTACCTGACAAACAGGGTCCTTGCAGCCCTTGTTTTTCAGATGGACACCTGAAGCTGAGGATAAACTAACGGAGTGGACAATACCCACGGAAAACCTGTGGGTTAAGCTGGGAGCTGAACTGCACAATCTCTTGAAGCCTGTCTGGGTGAACTTGAGCACCTCTGCAATAACAGGAAGCAAAGCCCAGGCCTGCACTTCCTCCCTTCCCTGTGTTTTGTGGTTCACTCTGCTTCTTTGCTTCCTTCCACACTGAAGTAAGACAAGGTCTGCAGAGTGCTCCTTCTGTGCACTGCCACTGGTATTAGCATAAATCACAGCGAGCATTATCCACATGTATAATTAGATAGCTTCTGAGTTACACAGTTGTCTGAGCTTACGGCTGGAGAATGCTATTTTCCCCATCATAATTAAGCAGTCAGCATTTCAGAAAGTGAAGCAATTTGCAAGTTCAATTACAACCAATATTGCACCAGTGAGATTTTCTCCACAGAACAGAGATGGCAGATGTCAAAGGGGCTTTGTATCCTGGAAATTAAAGAGTACATTGTTTGTGACCATTGTCAATAATATTCCGAAGTCAACTGCAGTGAGGATGACCCTCAGTGGACACTCATGCAAAACAGAAGAGCCTCAATTTATTGGTAAGGTTTGTTCTCTGTTTCCTTAAGCATGTTACAAATCTGCCACAGACATTGCCATCAGTTCTTTCCATTATAGCCGTCACCTTTTATCTTCAGGTATATATTAGAAAGATTTTATTAGATATAAAAAGTTAGAGAGATGAGAGACACATAATGCAAAGACACAGAGACGTGACAGATCCCCACGTTTTCCCTTTTTTTTTTTTGTTAAAATTATCTGAGCCCTAAAATTTGGTGACACTTTGAAAATATCCAGTGTGCTTCATATAGTTAAAATTGTAAGGTTAATAGGCTTGACTTTTGCACTCATCATTGTCACGTCAAATCTGATCTGATGTCTCTTGCCGGGACAGAGGCAGACCCAAAACTCACCAGCGTTTACAGAAATGCTACCACCACCTTCAGTAATGCTTGGTTCCAGATCTTCCTAAATAACCCCGAGCGCAATGGAATGAAGGACGAGACTCCAGCCGACTCCTTCAGCCATGCTGGAAAAGCCAGGCGGAGCAGAGCACACACAGGTGTAACCGCAGCAGAAGCCATGTCAGCAGCTACAGCCCTCAGCAAGATCCTTCCCTCTGCAGGGTTTGGAGTTTGCCAGCACTAGAAATTTTTATTCTTTTTTTTCTCCTTCAAATATGTCTTCTCTAATTTATCTGACTAATTAGAATTTCTCTCCCTATGGGGTCACTCAGTAGTGCTCTATTAAAACACCTAAACAACACAAACATAAAAATGCCTCCTTTTCCTGTGGTATCTGGCCAATTTAAATGTTCAAAACTTAACTCTTTTCCCCGGTGCCACTGGGACGCCTCACACTGAACAGGGCAGGAGCTCCTCATCCTCCTCTCCCTCTCGGGCTCCTTACACTTTTCCCCTCACACTCTGCACTTTTCTCCCCTCACACTTTGGCACATTTTCTCCTCACTTTTCACTTTTCCCCTCACGCTTTGCCCTTTTTCTCCTCACTTTCCACTTTTCCCCTCACACTTCGTCCTTTTTCTCCTCATTTTCCACTTTTTCCCCCTCACACTCTGCCCTTTTTCCCCCTCACAATCTGCCCTTTTCCCCCTCACACTTCGCATTTTTCCCCTCACACTTTGCACTTTTTCTCTCACACTTCCCCCTTTTCTCCGTCACACTTTGGCACTTTTTCTCCTCACTTTCCACCTTCCCCCTGCACACTTTTTCCTTTCTCCCCTCACATTTTGCCCCTTCTCCCCCTCACATATTCCGTTATTTCCCTCACACTTTCCACTTTCCCCCTCACACTTCACACCTTTTTCCTCACGTTTTTCACTTTTCTTCCCCACGCTCGGCGCTTTTCGTCCCTCACACTCAGCCCCTCTGGACAAACCGCGGTGCCTGGCAGAGCCGCCGGCTCCCGCTCCGAACCGCAGCCGCTCGGGCGCGGTGTTGGTCTCCGGCCTCAGCGGGCCGAGGAAATCTGTGATGAACGTCAGCCACGGGGGATTTGATTGTCAAGGCCAGATGAAGTTTGGTGCCTGCTAAATAAACAGCAGATCAATTTTATTGTTTCTACTGTGCATTGGAACGGGTCTGGAAAAATATATGAGCAAGTATTGAGGAGAAATACAAAAGCGTCTAATGTATTCCTAGTCACAGACATTCCGCGCACCTCAAAATTAGAAATGTGTAGCTGAACGCTTGTGTAAAGATCATCTAAACTTTGATGTAACTCTACAAATGTACCTGAATTAGAAACTTTCAACAGCTAGAGGCATTGGAAAGCCTAGAAATGTCCTTATATTTATATATGTGTCTATGTATTTATACACCTACATATCTTCCAAAATCCATTCTCTAAACAGAAAGGAGGCTTTTAAAAGAAAGGGACCTTGATTTCTCCCTGTATTTTGAACATTTTATGCATTTCTAGGTACGAAATGCAGGGCACAGTGCCCTCACTATCAGGACTGCCTGTTTGGCCATGCAGACACTTAATCACACTATGAAGTTCCCCTGCCATCATTTCACAACACAAATCTAGTCCAAACTCCTACAGACCTATCCAAACCAGGTTCTGGCTTTAGCCCTGCAGTCTGCCTGCACTTTAGTTCCCCATGCCAGCAGTCCTTCTGTGGGTGCTCACAATCCCCTTTCTACCCTGCCCTTCTGATTTGGAAGCTCAGCTTCATCTTCTAGTTGCTTGGTGGAGAGTTTGCCAGCGATAGTCCCACCTGCTGCATCCAAACACCACTACTGTAGAAAGGAAAAGGAAGCCCACAGAGGGGATTCCAAAAACGTCCCCAGCAGTGTTTCACCTGCAGCAAAGTGTGAAGCAGTTTCTTAGCAAGCGGTTCCACAGGACACCTCAAACTGCTGCTCCACACGACCTTCAGGGTGGTGAAATTCGTGCAGAGATCAAAAACAGAATCCCCAGACTGACAATCAAGTGAGGTCAATCAAATCTGGCATTTTTTCATTAAAATTTGGAAGGAAGGAGAAGTAATTTCCTATAGAAGAGGAATATGCTGAGAGATTCCACTGAATTTCCTGACTGTGATCAGCTTCATTACAAGAAACACGGGAAGTGTTTGTGCAGCAGCTTTATCTTTTTCTGCATCCCTGGCTCCAACTGATTGCTCCAAAACAGTAACAAGGGGTAAAAAAAACCCAAAAGCACAATGAAGTGGCAAGTTCTGAGCATTTCACAGTATTTCCATATTAGCTCTGGCTACATAACCCCATACCTTCCACACTGGATCAGACACATAAATGTTCCTGGGTGGCAGCTTAAAGAAAACCACATAAAAATGTAACCGTTACTTTGTCTGTAAGTATCAAGGTTCTTTTCTGGTCAACAGCTGGTCAGCTGTAAAGACAGCAGAAGTCACTTCAGTTATCCCAGAGATCCTTTCTTCTTGGAAGATGTTTTCAGGCAGGTGACATACTGCTGGCAAACGATCTATTGAAAATTCACAACATTTACAGTAATTACGTGAGTTCTCTTTTCTATGGCCCATAGATCTTGTCAACACTCATAAATCAAAATCTTTTCTTCTGCAGTTTATGAGATCTGGAATATTCCCCTTCCTGGGAGATGGTGCTCACAAGTTTACCATGAAACAGCAATTGCAGCCAGCCAGCTGAAATGGCTGACGGGATAGCCCTTAATTTGTGAATATACTTTTCAGAGGCTCCTCTTGCAGACTTACTGTCTCTTTGAGTAGACACAGAGAACCCAGTACATTTCTCTGCTCAGGGCCCATGACAGTCCTTGTGCAGGGCCAGGGCACTGTGCATTCCCTGTGCCAGCACAGACACAGATAACAGCCCCGTGTAAAACTCTTCTCATGCAGCTCCCAGGGCTGGCAAAAGCACAGCCTGCTTTTGACACAGCAATCCTTCTTCTGCTGCTTAATGAGACACAGGTAACTTGACAAGATCCTGCTTTCCCAATCCCCTTGGAGTGCCAGCATGACCAGCGTGTTGTTCTGGATGTGCAAGTGCTTGTGTGTCCCTGGGAGCTTGCCAGCTCATCAAGGGGAGGACATAAACAAACCCCTGCTCGCTCAGCACCTGCAGCACGGTGCCAAGCACAAGATAAAAGACGTTAGGGTTCAAAGCAGGGCCAAGCTTCCAAAAGAAGCTTCTCCACCAGTTCAGTGCCCTCTGTTCAGGCCCAGGGTAAAGACCAAACCCCAGCAGGGCAGCAGTCTGGGGGAAATACAGAAGTGCAGCTAACCCCGCAAACCTCTCAACCCAGCTGCTGGATCTGAACTCTATCCCCTTGTTTTGTCAGGCACGCTGGATGTGCAGCTCCTCCATTTTCCCTGGAGTCTGCCTAACCTGCTCCAAGGAGCCCTCCAGCCCTTCGGGCAGGCTTGGGACAGAAAACAAGAGAGGCACAACTGACAGCAGGAAAGACCACTTATCTGCACAGTTTTCTTTGCACTTCAGTCTTGCAACTTTAACAACAAAGAGCCTTTGCTTGTCCCTTAAAATTTGGGGATGTTTGACATGACAATTAAAATGTGCATTCGCTTGTGGACTGTCAACAGGTTCGGCCACGTGGATCTTAAACATTTCTTTCCATATATTTGCAAACTCCATAGTGCTTTCCATTTGTTTACACCCAGGCTCTTATCCACTCAGAATGTAACTGGAAAGCACAATTGCACCAGGAGATGTTATTAAAGTAAAAAAGAAAACAAACAGAAAAGGAAGAGAGGCAATAAATCGGTGCCTCACATCTCCCAGTCAGCAACACAGAACTGCAGCAGTATTTTGTCTGACAGCAAAATCAGGTCTATTCCAATGCAATCTGCAGCATGAATCACACTTGCTGTAATCCCACACAACTGAGCAGTCCTCTCAACTCGAAGATTAGAAACCTACAAGTAAAGCAGATAGCTGATAATCCTGCGAGAGATCTGTGCAACGTGTCCCAGTGGGAATTCTATCTCACAAACCAGCACTGCAATTTCCAGCTCATTAGGTATTAAAATTTCATGCCCAGCGTTGAGCAGGATGCACGTACCCCTGGTGTGTCTCTTGACACTGGGCACACATTAGCTACTCTCTGCTCTGCAGCTCTGTGAGCCAGCAGAGAAAATTCACAGGGACGAATTTACATAAAATCCACACTGTGTGGGACACGATGTGCCAGAGCCACTCTGATGACACTTGCAGCATTTGCATCCAAGTGATTTGGGAAGTGATGCTGAAACCTGTTTGGCTTTCCAGACACACATGCTATTACTGTATTGCCACGGTGTAACTGCGATTTCTGTCTGGATTCACTTTTGCAAATTAGGGCAGGGCACGAGTGTCCTGCTGCACTGTCCAAGAGACATCCTCTTCATGGCAAAGTCATCACAAGGAGGGAATACGGTACAACCTCAGCCCAGACTGAAAATGTCTCAACCCTACCACTGGACTTTACCCCAGGAATGTCAGTGCTGCTTTGTTTTAGAAAAAACACTGGGGAGGTAAAGACTCTTAGGCCTCAAGTTAGGATTTACAGATGTATCAAAATGCCTGGGTACAAACCATCACTCACACACCCCGTGCAGAAATGGGTGGTAACTCCTCCAGCTGAGCAGTTTTCTCAACAATCAGTAAAGGCAAAAATTCATCCTATCAGACAGTCTCATCCAATTAATAAGTAGAGGAAGGGCAATATGTCTGAATTGATGTATCTGAACATTAGTGAAGCACTTAATGAAGTTCTCTAAATTCACATTTTTTCTTATTGGAAAAACTAATCTGCAAAAAGCACAGATAGAAATAAACTGAGGTCAGACTAGAAGATCAGGGCTTCTTTGAATGTGAAAGCTTAAATGCAGAAAAAATCCAGAGGCTGACACATTGATCAGCAGTAGGTCTGGTTTCATGAAGGCTTTAATAAAGTGAAAAAGCAGAATCAACAACACAGAACAGACAGTTCTCTGGTAGCTGTTAGCAAAACAAGAGGGTAAAGCTGTAATGAACCAGGTAAATGGGACACATCAAATGAGAACACACATACAATAATTCCAAGGTACATGACTAATCACTGGAGCAAAGAAAAATCTAAAATGCAGAGCTGAATTGGGAAGAAGATGCCTAGAAATCTATCACCCTGAAAAGCAGATGAGATGGAGAGAACAGAACTGCACCAAAAAAGGTGATTAAAAAAAAAAAGTAATTGATTGGGAGGACATTTTATTATCAAGACATTGATGGAAGAGTTAAACATGCATGGAATCAAATATATGAACACTCGTATCCATAACTAAATCTAACCATACAATCAATCCTACAAATGGCCAGAATTCATGCTTAAATTAATTAATTACCAACAACATCAAGGCTCTTAATGGCACCACTGACACTGCACCCAGTCTCATGAGTAGTTTTTGACTACTTATTACCAGAAACAAGTCTATATATAGAAGGTTATTTAGAGAACTGTTATGAATATGTCACAATATATGCCAAAACAAGAAAAAAATCAAACATGTAAAGCTCAAGTGGCAACAATGTATTTGTCAACGACTGTTTTCAGCATAAAGAAGGACAAGGAAAAATGGTCACAGCGGCCAAAGGCAGAAACAGGTAATGAGATCAGAGTAAGCCACAGAAAACTTGGGGTGAGTGTCAGAAGAAGCTTGGCAGTGCTACAACTAACTGTGCTAGCAAACAGTCTTGCGGTAGATTTATTGGTGTCTCAGTGCTTGAATCCTTTAAAACCAAAGCAGGACAATATCCTGTTGTGTTCAAATCTCATTTCCCTTCTCCAAACTTAAAGGAAAACACAACGGATCCAATTCTGCCCTCAGTTATACCGGCTCAAATACCTTCTGTAATTACACAGTTACCTGGCCACAAACCAAGACAAGCTGTCTTTGGTTACATGTTCTTGAAAAAGAAATGGAAAACTCACTCAACAAGAAAAGAATAGAGCAAGTTTCCTTGCTCTACCCTTGAATGGGTATATTGTAACAGAACACAGGGAAATGTGATTATGAACAGACAATGGTACCTCCAATTCAAGATCAGAAGTAAAGGCTCACTGAATGGCAAGCAGACAGGGAGGGAAGACACGGGAAGGTAAACGTTGGCCTTTAATCAGCCTCCATAAAAGAGCTTGCTCAGTATCAGTTAATCCATGTGGAAATCTCACATTTCCAAAGACACTGAGAACCAGAGTAGTTTGCAGAGGAAGGAGCATCAAGCAAGCAAAGCAGAGCTCAGTACGTTTGAACCAGGAATGCCTGTCATCCTAATGAAGCGATCACACCCCCTTCAGCATCTGTACAAGTGCACAGAGAAAGCTAACAGCAGATGCAACTGGGTTTTTTTGGCAAGAAAACCTGTCTGCAGACGGAAGCCCACTTTTCTGAACCATTAGAAGAGGTACTGCAGCCCAAGACACTCAGCTCACTCCAGGGAGGAAATATTTCCTATAAGCTTCCAGGCAAGCCACACCAAATAGCAAACCTCATACTCCAATCAGAACTAAAACTCTGGGAGCATTCCAAGGACACTGCCACCTCCAAAGGGAAAGGACGAAGCGTCACCTGGGAAGAAACACACGTTTCCAAACCTCACTTGTGCCTGCAGGCACGAGCCATCCGGTTTAACAAGATCTTAAAGCCACTGTGCAATGCTGACCATGCTCTTTATTTACATATTTTATTAGAACTCACGGGCTTTTCCATCCCTTTTCAAACTCCCAAGAAAGAAAGGCTCTAACCCACAGGGGCTACGGCCTATGAAATGCGTGTATTTTTCTCTGGTAGTGCTGGAAAACAACAAAACACACACACCTAAGCAGGGAAGATTTGAAACACTCAGTATTTTCTCTTCCTCAAAATTTTTATGTTGGAAACACATTTATTTTGAAGGGATATTGATCCTTTAAATGTCTGCAGCAGCTTTGAGAACCTCCACTGTTACAAAGCATGGCCACAGTTCAGAGATTCTGTTAAGCAGAGGTTTTGTGCTAAGGAAAACAAGTCGTGGAACAGTTTATAAAACTTTAACAGACAGATATATATAAACTTGAATAGCCAGTAATTGTTAAGGAGTGGGGGAAACCCGGGAGCGGCAGGAGCACTTTTCTAAGGCAGACAACCAATGGAGGGGTCAGATTTTAACTCAGACAGATAAAAATACCACTAATCCCAGCAATACTACAGCTATTTCTGACAGACCAGAAAGAGGGACAGTACTAGAATATGTCACTGTCTTCCCAAACCTTTGAAAACACCCTCTGTAGAATGCCTGGGAGTGATCCTGGGAGATGGGATAATGTTCCATGTTGGCTTACTTCCAATTGCTAAGTTGTATGAAAAGACATCTAAAAATACTTTTTTTTTCCCTCTTAAGTGATACTTCTCTACATAAGCTATTAATGCACTTGTTAAAAAGACTGCCTTGTAGTATAATGGGAAGAGATGAGACTATAAGCATGCTATAGGTGGTAAAAAGATGTAAAAAATGAAAAAGGGCACAGCTAGTAGTTTTACTTCCAGAAGTCCTGCAGCTGAAGAAAATATTAATATTAAACAGAAGTGGAAAAGAATAAAGGTGTGGCACTGCAAAGATAGTGCAAATAAACTGAAAAGAAGGGTCTCAGGTCCCTTCAAAAGGCCTTCCTTTTCTTTACACTTGGTTCTGCAGCTGCAGGCACTGCAGTGGACAATGCCTTTCCTAAACAAATCGAGCTCTGTCTTTGTAACAATTGCTTTTTTGTCCTCTTTACTACCTCTGGTAGTCTGTGCCAGGACCATATTGTTAGGAAAGTTCTCTTCATTTCCAGCCTAAATTTATTCAAGGCCACTTGATCCCCCTGTGTTCTTCTGCCAACATTGTGCTTTAGTTTACCACTCCTTTCTGTGCCTCCCCAGTGTCCAACCCCGGTGTATTTACAGGGAACAGCCACATTCCAGCTAGAGGATGCTGTTAAGATGATTACATGTGACATTATAAACTGCCTCCCGTGGCTGCTGTGTTACAGCAATGTCCATACTCCAAGCATGTTACAAGCTCTGACAGACACCCTACATCCCAAAAATCTCACAGGTCTCTTCCAGTTCCTCGAGGCACAGACTGACGGTTTATTTAGTCGAGCCGACCCCAGGATGAGGCAAAACCCCAAAACGACACATAAAAGGGGATGGCCACATGGCAGCGAGCTCATTTATGGCAGAGCCAGGAAACTGAGCTTCCTCTGCCACCAGTTCTAGATGTCACCCACTGGCTCACAGCAGTTGTCACCCCGTGTCCTCAGGTGCCCTTTGCAGCTGAAAGCATCGCATTTGTACGAGTCACAACAAAGAGCCAAACCCTGCAGTGTTTGTTCCAAGTTTATCAACATTTGTTTCTTCAGCCCTTGACTCCATGCTGCTTTATGTCTCCAGAAGTAAACTTGATGTGATACTCATCTTCAAATAATAAATCCTGCTGCTAAAATTGAATACCTCCCTGTGTTCCATGAGAGAGGCAGTAAAACAGCAACAAGCACAAAAGAAAAAGTTGTGCTTTTAGACTAACTGTGCTATTTATGGGCTGTGATAGTCTGAGGCTGAGTCAAACATAGTACAGGCAGAAAAATACATCTCCATGAGCCCTGAAATGCAGGATTGACATAAGAGTCAGTCCCTTATCTCTGAGCAAAAGCTGAAGGGAATTATGCAGCCCCAAAACTTCTGCTCACCTTTGCTCTGTGGTCCTTTCAGCCATTCTCAGTGCCAGGACAGAGGGTTCAAGTCTGCCTGTAGGGTCTGATCCAGCAGGTGGTCCAGGGCGTGGGACAAGAGTTCCTGGTGTGATCAGCTGCCATAAGTGACAGCCCAGGTGTGGGCTGACTGCTGGACTTACACCCTCAGGATTAGTTGATGCTCTCGGCTCTGGAGACATCAGTTCTGCTGTTTTACAGTCAGCACCGTTCCACTGCTCCCACTGAAGCTACTCCTGGCACCACATCCCAGTCCCAACATGCATTTCTGCTGAGCTCCTGCTTCTTTCAAAGTAGCTGTACCATACACAGGAGACTGGGAGACCTGCCCTGCCTGGAACCCTAAATATATTTCTGATATTTTCATTAACTCCACTGCCAGCAGCAAAACCCAACTCTGCGTTAGCACATGGGGCTGGGATCCAAGCCAGTCCCTAGACTTTTAAAACGCAAGCAAAGAATAAAAGGTTAAAACTTTTGATATTTTGCTAAGCCAGATAATCCATGTCTGCGTTCACTGGTGCAAAATCCACTCTTACCAGTCCTCATCACTGGTTCCTTTTGCTATCAAGTTCTTACAGGTAAGTTAAAAAGATGATGCACTTTACCTGTAGAGCAGATGCAAAAAATCCTCATAACTGAAGACTTTACACTCTAAAAGATTTTTACAACATTAGTCTTTTACTTGAGATGAAGCCTTTCAAGGAATTGCAGAAAATTAATCTGAAATTAATTTCACACCTTAACTAGTAACTAAAAACCAAATTCCTAAAAAGAAAATACAGTGTATTACAGAAACATATTCTGCAAACTTATTTTGACAAGTAGAGTCAAAGTTATTTATGCTGATACATTATCCATACTTACATTTGCTGCACATATATATTTTAAAATAGTATTAAAAAAACCCTTTCTGGTAAGCTACCTAACTTAGCACTTGGAGCTGAGAGCATGGGCTAGACTATGACTTTGGTGTGGCTTCAGCATTCTAAGGAGTAATAAATCCTGACTGGGATCTATTGTTCTGTCACCATTTGAGACTGAGAAACGCTGCTGAGAGCTCTCCTCTTGTACAACTGGAATGCTGTAAAACACTCCAGTTAACTGTTAACTCCCAAGTTAACGGGTTTTTTGGTAAGTGTTCTTAATTTGCGGCGCTCGAGTTCGGAAGGCAAAGAATTTCAGCTGTTTTGTAACGCTTCTGTAACATTTGTAACACAAATGTTTCCTGCCAGAAACCTCTACCCTGTGCCTGAATGATTTCTACACCAGAATTTAGAGATTATGAGGTATGCCTTAAAAGTACAGCCATAGTTGCGTGGTACTTGTTTTTGCCATTAAAATCTGTTGCCTAGGAAATGACCCCCTTCTGCCATTAAAAGACTCCAATGGGTAGTTATTCTTAAGCAGTTACTAAAAGGTAAATTTAATGCAGTGGGATGAAAAGGTTTGAATTGTATTGACGTTTAAGGGAGGAAAACCACATTTGTGCTGAAGTGAACACTGCCTGGTGTTAAGGCTGCCAGGGGGAAAATATGTATAGTAAATGCTGTATAAAATAACATCTTAATCTAGTGTTAATTGCTTCGTTTATTTTATTACCTAAGAAGAACTCAGCACAACAGCCACCAATAAATGTGCACTGCAAAGCAGAATTAATACTGGAATTTAAAGGGAGTCTGGAACTCCCCTAAGTCCTTCTCAATACATGTCTAACCAACACGACACAGAGCGAACAGGTACAGTTCAGAAAAGCTGGAGAGAAAACCACTGTGAAATACAAGAGCAAAGTTATTTTCCTCTGTGCAGAGCTAAAGGTTTGGCCCTTTAAAATTAAATAAGCAGAAGCAGGTTTTAAATTAACACACTTTCAAGAGAAAAAAAAATTAGCAACTTTATGCCATTACTTATCTCGAAGATGCCTTCTACACTAAGTGCAATCTGGTGTGCAGACACACTGCCCAGGAAAAATCTCCCAAGCACTCCTAGACTCTATTTTTAAAGCTTATTTCATACAGACCCCTCTAAAAATAATGGCTGATAATAACCTAACCCTTGTCTTGCTCCCGCAAGGGGATGGTGGGGAGGCAGGTATTTTATACCTGCAGCTTCTTCCCAGCTCCTTTCCCTGGCAGCCCCTGCTTTCATGTTCTTCACTGCTTTCACTGCCACTCTGGTACGTGGGTACAGCTCCTGGTGCACGTTTAGAGCCTTCAAGGGACACGGGGTGTCCCTGGAGCCCAGGCTGTGGCTCAGCGGCTTGCAAAGCACTTGGCTGGTTTCAGACACTTTAGAGATGAACTGCATCGTTAAGTCAGGAAGGACCAGCACAGTTTCTGTGGAATGTGAGGCAAGTTTGTATGGTAAATCTGCCAGAATTCCAGAACCCACGACTGTCGCTCCCGGGAGCCGGGACACTGCAAGCAGAGACATCTGAAACTTGGCATCAGTGTCCCCTCTCCCATCCATAATGTAACAAGGCCCTGAACAATTTACTTTGATACAATAAATAAATCAAAGAGTTAAGTAAAAGCAAATCAGGAAGTTCCCAATAACTCCCCTGGCAATCGATTTATTGACACGCATCCTGCTATCAACATGGCGACATGAAAGGGAACATATTTAGCAGTTGTGCCAGACACCCACTGCAAATCTTTACAGCCTGAAAACACCAAACTCCAACACGGCACCTCACCGGCCCTGACAGCCCCCCAGAACACTTCTGTTGACAGTGAGAGACTGCTCAGCAGCACCAGGGACTTCCTCCTGCTCCCACCTGATAAGGAAACACTGAATTCATCTCCTTGGCTGCACGACACAAAGCATTAATCACAGCAGCTTCCACCACAGTAGAATACTACTCCACATGCTTAACCTCTGCAGGTGTCAAGCCCGTGTCTCTGCTGATTTTGCAAAAGCCCAGTTGTATCCCAGCAATAAATGCATCCAAAACCACGTCAGTGACAAGCAGGAACAGGGGCGGCCTTTTTACTCAGAACTCCTGGTTTTACCAGGTACCTGAAGAGCCACGTTGGGAAAGCCTAAAATATTACGGACAGCTCCCGCTTGCTGTGCTCCAAATATTGTAGTTGAGCAGCAGCAGGTACGACAGAAGGGCCACAATGGTGAGCAGGGAAACTCTGAGATGTCAAAAGAGTTTGAACAGTGCTGTGAGAGCTGACAGACAGTACAACTGGTCACTAGGAACTAATTTAATTAGCTACGAGAGAATTAAAATTAAATAATTAAAAGGGAATATTGTTGTACAGTGGCTGTGCACAAAGAAGGAACTCAGACAGGAAAACTGGATGGAATAACCATCAGACAACTGAAGGTCCAGAACTGTCCAAACAGGGTATGGGGAGCAAGAATTCAGGTGCTGTACAAAGGCACATTGTTTCCATTTTATCAACTTGGATTTGTGCTTTCAAGGGAAAATCCCTACTTCTATTTAAAAGAACTTTTCAAGGCATAACATTTTATTTGCAAAGAAGCACATGCATCACACTCTCAGAAGTTGCCCTGGTACCTCTGTTCGTGGTTCTGGCCAAGAACTGCCTGGAAATTCCACTTCAACAACCCTGGGAATGGTCCCTTCTGACAGCAGAAAGCCTGAGTGACAATCCCCTTTACAGAACACCATATTAGAAGGTTAAATAATTATTTTAAATATCCAGTTACATTTTGGTGACATTTTATAGACGTGAAGCACTTTTTTGGCAATTATTCTATGAGTGTAGGATTGAGTGCACACCTACACTTCATTTAATATACAGTGAATTGCATTCCCAACTCAGAGCAGATGTACAGAAAATATTGTGTCCCCGTGTCATTCCTGATTAGCCAATTCCTGTCATTTTAAGGCAGTAAGCCTGGGAGATTTGCTCTGGAGCATGTGCCAATTGCTACAGCTCAGCTGCCAGACAGGGTGTTACATGAGGTGGCATCTTCAGCACAGAGGTGGCTCTCAGGCTGTGCCAGCTGGACCTCAGAGCACAAGTCTGAAGAGGGAAAAAAAATCCCCACAATCCCACAAGAGGAATTAACTCTCTCTGACCTGCCTTTCCCTTGTTAAATTCAGTTCCTCCTTATTGCTAGTCAGAGGGTGATTGCATTTTGGCTCTGGTGCTCTGCTAGCACTCCTCCTTCTAATAAATCCTTTGTTTGGTTTATATGAAGTGCCAATATTTGGGTAAGAACAATGATCTTTTAGGTAACAGACTTTCCTGTCGCTGATGTGAAATAAGGTAAGCACAGAGGACTGTTCTAATATTTGCCCAGATGAGAAAGGAGGTCACGAAGTGTTTTCATTTGCTCATCTTCCTACTGACGTCAAAAGACAAGTTTGCATGACTACGATAAAGAAGCGGGATTTAACCCTCCAGCAAAACCTCTGGGAACAGTAAGTTTGACTGAAGTAGAAGAAATAAGAAGCCTTATGAGAAGAATCAGGAGCGTCCGAGAGACAACACTGACCACGGCATCGAGAGCTCTGGGTTTCCCTCAGGAAATGCCAAGGTCAGAAGGCTTCCAGGGACAGGGGCTGGAGTGCCTTCAGGGAACCTCTAGACTTTTGGGGAGGACGTCTTTGTGTGGGCTCTGGACCAAACCATTTTTTTTCATGTTAGATCCATTCTGCAAGATATTCCCAAGCCCCTACATTTTGTAAGGGGCTAACACATTAAAAGCTGGGGTAAGCATTAGGATATGTGGGGTGGAATAAAACAGGATGCAGACACAAACTGAATGCTATTTTAAGGCTTGTGGTGGTAGCAAACATCTGCAGAGATTTGAGCAGGAGTTCTCTCCCTGGTTCTGGCGAAATGCCCAGTTAAGCCCTGACAACACCTGAGATGTTCAAGAGGGAATTACAGCACAAAATACACTGAGCTGATCCCACATCTCACTCTGTACACCACTTCATCCAAAAGCAGAAGGCTAGGCTTAATACTGTGATTAAATTACAGAATTATCATGGGCTTAGTTTGACTGCCCCTGATTTCTTCTTTCAATTTTGCATTTCAGCAGCCGGTAAACAGCCATGTGACAGCAAGGTTTCTGCTGGAGTTCACACAGCAGGGCAACTGTTCTATCAGTGATATACACTGAAAAGCAAATACTGAAACCAGCCCCATCCTTTCTAAACTGAACCCAACCAAACACACCTAAACACACCACAGGATGTCTCCCAGGCTTGCATGATCCAAACCACAGACAGTTGGAAACGCAACTGGATTTGGAACCCAATTTTCCTTTAGCATATGCTGTAGGATAACTGGGTTACTGTTTGAAACCAGAATCCAAGTACAGCAAGAGCATAACAAGCACTGACCTTTCTTTGCTAGGTTGCTGTTGGGTTCATACTTCTCAATCAGCACCTGAACTTGTTCTTGTTTTAGGGGTGGATAAAGGATCTCGTTTAATCGTGGGTCACGCTGCTTCAAATTGATGAAGTCCATCATCTGATCAACAGTAAGGTAGGGTTTGCTCTTGGCACCGCTGGAGAAAAATTAAAGCAACAGCAAAGGCATTAAAATACATTTCCTTGAAACCTTGTTCAATGTCCTGAAACAAGATTCAAAGTATCAAACAACGAAAACATCCTCCCGCTGTGTCTCCGGGCTAATTTACTTTGCCAGCAGGTAAGGACAAAGACTCTCCATCAAACCTTTAGCAGGAAGATCTTTAAAAACCTTCAGCATTACTGACATCAATGGGAAGACTTAGAGCAATGCTAAAAGCCTTTCATTCCTCAGAATTCCTGGAATTACGCTGTTTAAAACAGTAAAGGAGAAAACGACTTGGAATTCGATCCCAAGCTTGCCACAAACACTCCTTCCTGGTCCAACTGCTTGGGTTTAATGCCGAATGACAGCTGCCCCGATTTCATTATTCCTGTATTTGTTTGGGTCTTTTTTACTACTAACCTGCTAAAAACAGTGAGGCACTCTGCAAAGCAAACAAAAAGATGCCTGTTTCGAGAGGCAGTAAAAAGAGCAGAGTTGGGTACAAGCTGTCCCCAGATGGAGACCCAGGAAGCCTCCAGGCCAGGTGATGTGCCCGGGGTTGTCTCTGTGCGTGGCACCCAGGACTGGCCTATTTCCCATTCTCTCTGCAAGGGAGAGCCTGCCCCGGGTTCAGCAGGAGCAAACTAGGGCAGGGCTGTGCTCCTCCGAACCCTCAGCTGCAGAGAAAACAAGCCCCAAAGCACAAGGTCAGGGCAGCAGCCTGGCAAAAACGCGCCCACTAATTGCTTTGGTGGCCTTGGGATGTACTTGGGAAATTGCTTTTCTCCCCTCTCGCTCCATGCTCTGACTGCACTGACCAGGACCCGCTGGAGCCGGGAAGTGGACGCGTTTGGCACGAGGGGTAAAGCACCATGAGTTACAGAGCTTGTCACAGGATGTACGAAATCAGTCGGAACCAGCTGCTAATTTAATTTCACGGTGTGAATTCATGACACACAAATCCTAAAAGTTACTGCCTTTTTTTTTTTTTGCAACTCTTAATTAAGCTTTTGGGGGTGATTATACGTATTCTCGTGCCTATTGCACACTGTTACTGCTTATTACTCTTCCTTTTACTTTCTCGGAAGCCTAAACTACCCTGATCCGTGTGAAAAAAACCAAGACCTGGCAATTCTGCTCCTCTAGGAGGAAATCCTTTAAAACTCCTTTTAAAATTCTTTAAATGGAGGCAAAAGCTTGGGAGAGAAGGAATCCAAGGTTAAATAACTTGCTTGACAATTAAATCTGTTACTGGCAAGCACTGCGTGTTGCCATAGTCTAAATAACCAAATTACCACCTCCAGCCCAGAAAATCTGTGAATGGGGAAAATAAGTAAACAAAAATAAATAAATGAGTGTCTTTTCTTACAACTCAGAGAAGATGTGGTCGATCTCAGGCCGAGGGCAGAGGTTGTTTAGGAACACTCTGTACACTTCTGGTGTGAAGTCGTCTTGAGGGATCGAATCATTCTGTGAAATGGAGGTGGGGGGAAGAGTGAAGGAGGGATAACAGCACTTTCATACATTCTTTGTAAACAGATCACTCACTATTTGGCTTCCCTAAGTTGCAGGAAAGAAGTGAAAAGGAGCCCAGACCCTGCAGAATAATAAATCCCGCTGAATACCAGAGCAGCTTAGAGGGTTCACCTTTAAAAAACCCACACCAACACATCTATCAGCTTCCATAAGGCACAGTTATCTGTCTCTGGGCACCTGTGAAGGAGGAGGGAGGGACATCTCCCCATCTAACCCCTTATCTACAGCATAAGTAAATGTATTGGTCCCAAGGAACAGTGAGTGGCTGGGCAGGGGTGCTGAGCCCAAGTGCCTCAGCGAGGCAATCAACTCACACAGCTCAAGGGCAAGACTCACACGGCTTTTCCATACGTCTTTGTCCTAAACTCTCAGTTTAACACATTTGACAATCAGATTTTTTTATAAAGGAATCGATAAAAATGTTCTCCTATAGAGGACATATGGGGGGGGGTGTTTCTTACATTTTCTAAAATTTAGAAAAATTTAGTCCTGCTTCTGGATGACACCTTCATCATCCTCGTATTTTTCTGTGAAAAAAAAAACTGAATTGCTGTTCCTAACTGGAGAGACTTGAAAAGTCTTTTGCATGAAGCCTGAGCATCCTTAATCCAGAGCTATGACACGTGATGCCTCTCCACAGTCCCAAATCCTGCCCAAATCTGACGGCCTGGAGAAGGGAAACGGTAACTTGGACACAAAGCTGTTTGCCTGCCACCCCACAGGCCCCTGGCTGTGTCAGAGGTGAAGCTGCTCATGGGGAAATCAGTGCTTTTATTTATTCTGCCTGTTTAACGCCGTTGCCAAGGGAACAGGAAGCATCAGTTCAAGCCTTTGTCGGATGGAAGGAGACTCGTCTCAATTTTTCCTGCTTTAGGTTAAAATAAATAAACAAACGGCACAGGCGGCGCTTTGTCTCCTTTCATCCGCAAAACCCGCAGAGGCTCCAGAGGGTTCTGTCCTCTGCTTCTGGCCACCAGTGCAGGTTGAACCTGACCCAGCTCATGCTCAGACTGAGCTGGGCTCAGCCAGGGATCCCATCTCTAAGGTCACCCAACAGCCATCACACCCTGGTGCCTTCTTTTTTTTTCTGGCTGCAAGGGGTTGCAGAGAACTGGTTCAAAACCCACCTGGCCAAACCCACCCTGTGCATTTTACGGTGGGATCAGCTCACTGAGCCAGCCTACACCAATGGCACCACTGCTAAATATGGTGCAGGGGTGGATGGGTTAGAGGATGGAAATAGCTCCTTTCAGTGACAACGAGCTGCGTGTGAACCTGCACTCACAGCACTGATGAATTTGAGCCGTGCTGCGTCCGGCCGAGGGCTGCACTGCGGAGACCTGTGCTCTCCTGAAGGCCAGGATTCTCACAGCTTGTGAATTTGCTTGTTAAAGCTGGCACCCCACTCTCCGCTGCTCCCTCTGCCCATAACCCCTCAGCCAGGGCGTTTTAAACACTGATTCTCTAATCACCACAGAACTGTAGTCTCACATCAACCTACTATACGTTTTTCCTTTGCAGGGGATTTGAAGGTGCTCAGCTGAGCAAATGTGGGTCTCCTCCCATAACCTGAGATCCAGGCTTTGATTTGCCACCTGGCTCCAATTAAGAAAATACCCCTCAGTTTCCCTCCCTGTATCTCCAAAGGCCTCCTACGAAGAGGAGAACCAACACGAGCCTTCAGGCATAAGTGCAGATAGTTTTTAAAACTACTTCCTACCAGCACCATCACCACTGGGCTACAAAACACAGTTATCTAGATGGGAGATGAAAGCTTTTGCCACCCCAGGCACAACCTCAGGCAACTATATTTGGATTCCCAAAGCCCGTCTGCCGAGAGGGATTAAAATACGCTGCCCCCTTCCTCAGCCTGGTCTGAGCCATCCACGTTTCAGAGGAACCACCCACACACCTTATGGGCTCTTCTCTTTTTTGAGACCAGTGAACAAAGCACAAACTTGAAGCACCACATGGGAGCACCCCTCGTTTCCAGCTTTGCTTAACACTGGCATTCCGTGTTATTCTCTGATTAAGACTCTCCACTCATTTCAACCACTGTTGATTCACGATTTGTCTGGTAACCTGCCTGCTTGTGTAACAACATCTGTATCCAGTCTCTTACAGGTTTGAGAGCTAATGCCGATTATCTGCACAGACAGGACTCATCAGCTGGTTATTTTATTTTAACGGTCAAGCTCACTGGTGCCTCACTGTGAACCTCTACATTAACTGCAAGGCAGAAACCAGTCTTCACAGCCAAAAAGGCAGCTAAAACAAAGCTCTTCGAATTCTGCTGAAGGCTCTTTTAACCAAAACGAACAAAAATAACCAACAACAACAACAAGCAAAACCCCCTGATATCCACATCTGGCATGCTGCTGGAGTGCCCTGCTCTTCCAAGGCTTTGATGTCCTGCAGCAGAACAGGGCAGAAAAGATGGAAGTAGAAACTAAGATCTTTTCCTCTGGGTTTCTGTTTATTTGAGCAAGTAAAGAGCTGTAGCTGAAGTTCTGATTTTCTTCTATTCCATCACCTCCATGAGATTCAGTTTCACACTTCTGCAATATTTTTCCAAAGATGACCAACACAGCTTTCTTTGGTGCATGCAGAGTGTCTCTCTTTTGTCCCAACCAAAGAAAAGATCTACTTTATACTATGAATAATTTCCGAGATGGTATCCCAGCAACAAGTAGCCAGCAATGTGTATGTGAAATTGGCCCTACTTAAATAAACAGCACAAAAAGGCTGCAGTTTCTTTCAAGGCCTCCAGTGATATTTAGATTTTCTTTTCAGAGAGATGTAATAAACAGAAGTAATAAATCAACTGATTTAAAAAGCAGCGCCTCAGAGGTTTCTTTGTGTATCTCGTATCCCGTTTGCTAACAATTAAATGAAAACCCCCTTGAAAATTATTCTTTCCACATTTCTAAACCTCACAACCTAACTCCAGATAAGATGATTTTAATCTTTTATACCTGCTTTGCAAACATTCCTTGGAATTTTATGGAATTAAGCTCCCATATGTACAAAGGAAGGTCTCCTTGGCTTGTGAAGATTTTGCTCCATTGTTCCTCTGGAGCTGCTGGAATTGGCTTTATTTAACAGCTGGGGAAGCAAACATCCAGGAAACCTCACAGCACGTAGTTTTCTACAAGAGCAAGGGATCAGGAGATGCAGGTTCTCCTGACAGACCAGTTCTGCCCCAGCTCCTGGAGCCCTGAATGTAGGAATTATCCTGCAGGAAGCTGCTTGGGGGGAGAATCTCCACCTGTGAGGAAAACCCTGCTTGAACAGGGGGGCAGGACTAGGTGACCCTCTGTGGTCCCTTCCAACCTTACCCATTCTGTGGTTCTGTGACTAAGGGCATCTGCACTCCAGCATTAACTGGAATCACCTGCTCCAGATCATTCCTTTTGGGAAAAAGAAAAGCCTTGAGGGTGAGGCACCATCCTGCAAGTGCTCTGGGCTGAGGAGAGCTCCTGGAATAGCAGGATACAAGGGCTGCATCCCCACTGCATTAACAGCATTTCAGCACTTACTTCATGCTTTTAGATAAGCTACGGTGAGTGTGGCCAGTCACTTATCTCAGGCATTAGATGACAGCATTAGCTACACCTCCAGCTAACACTGCTCTGAAATCACGCTGTGAAAATTGGGCAACAGCCGCTGATTCTTGAAATACCCTCGCAGGATTTCTCCAGGACAGGTCACACAACCTCTGCCCTTTCTTTTACTCCATCCATACCTCTTCCAGGAGCTCCTGGTCCCTACACAACTTCAAGTCAAAGGTACTCAGGTGTGCAGATGGGTATCAGGAACTTCTGTGTGGGGAAGACAGACCCACTGCTGAGGACCCTTCCAGCAGCAAAGCCAGCACAGCACGATCAGCCTTGAACAAACTGTCAGTGGAGAGCAAACACCTCCAAATACAAGCAGTGCTCATGTGAATAAATGCAGAAGCTCACCCTGGAAGATGGAAGATTACAGGCTTCCAACGCCGTCTCCACCCGCTTCCTGTCAGAGGAGAACAAGCGGTATATGCTGCAAAACGGAGACAAAAACAGAGGGAACTGGTTACAGACATGCCTTGACATGCCCATGAATATCTCTTACTGGTCTATGACATCTTTAGCTCAGGCTGCTCAGTAACAGAGGTGAGTTTACTGGTGCTCACAGCGAGTTCAACTGTGCCCCCACCAGCCCCTATCACAGCAGACAGTGATCCGAGAAAGTCACCCCTGCTGTCTCCATATTACCCCAGTGACATGCAATTGGAATCTAGTCACCCTCACGACATGTCTCTGAGGTAAAGAAATTATGTTGGTTTTTTTTTAATTTCACAAGTGGAACGAACAAGGGCAGAGAAGTGGAATGTCTCGCTCAAGATCCCAATCTAAGCCCAAAGGGTATTCGAGCAGAGACATCCTGAGTATCACTGCGATACCACACACTCCCTGTGGTGGATCCTAAACAGATGGAAGAGTCATTATTCTACACGTAGGGGCCACATGCTCATCCCAAACACATATTCACGCCCAAAAGTCAGCAGAGACTGCACATGGTAAGGCAGGGGAACAGCACTTACTTCTTCAGAGGAATGCGCCCCTCTGGAGTCACCTGCAGCTTCAGTTTCGTGTAACTGTGGAGACAAAAGCACCCCAGGTCAGTTTTATGCCATTTCCAAGGATCTCTCCACCAGCTTTCCAGCTCAGTGTCAGTGCTCTGCTCATGTGGCAAGCGCCACTGGGCTCTTTTTCCCCAAATGCAAACCTGCTGGGACATCACCAACGAGCTCATCAACCGTCTCACTGAGGGGGCAGGATGAGGACGGGTCTATCTTTGCCCAGATTTTTCAGCTTTGAATCAGTTCAATCAGGAGTCACCCAGTAACATTCATGAGAAGCAACCACTGTGTGATGCAAGGACTCCTGTGGTTACCAGTTCAGTGCCTACAGCAGCCTGTGAGGAGCACAACTTTCTGAGTGCTTCAGCTCTCCCACTTGAGCAGAATTAAAACTATAAATGATTTTTTTTGCAGTAACATGACCTGGTGAAAAATGTGGCAACACTTAAAATAGTTAACAGGATTTTTTCTTTTTGTTAAAAGCACCCACTTTTTCACTTTGCCCACTGGTCTACCGAAAGAAGAAGAAACTGCATGGTTCTAATAAACTTTCCTTTTCTTCACAGCAGAAAATGCCATTAGCAACCACTTCAAAAACAAAGTGCATGCTAATGCCCCATAGGAACATTTTCACAAATCCTTGACTCCCCAGGGGCATCTTTTGGAAACTGAAGTGTTTTGTGCTACTGTGTCACCAAACAAAAATACTGTCCCCTCAGCCTCATTTCCCAGTACTGGGCTGGATTAAAAACGAAAGTCACAGCAGTTAGCCAAAAAATAAAATAAAATAACCCAAGAAGGTTTCTTTCATTTTGTCTTCTATTTTTTGAAAAATTTGACTACACTTTGGTCCCATTCAGTGTCTTCCTCTAACAGCCAAGGAAGCCAGAAAGAACAGAAAATGGGAGAAAACTAAAAAAATAAAAAAAATCTTTCCTCCCAAATCAACCCTATTTTTTCCCAGCTGACCCAGCCCCAGGAAAGCTGTTTATTATTGCACCTCCAACCTTCCAAGGGACTGAATGCCATAAAGAAAACACTCCAGAATTCTGCTCTAATACAATTTGATTTTCTATTTCAGCCAAAGGGCTCTGATAGGACTGCAACCAACCCTTTGCTTTGTACAATAATTATAATGGGGAAATTATTTAATCTTCAAAGTCAGAGATTTCTTAAGTGACTGATTTGGCATCTGCACAGAGGGCCTGGGACACCTCACGGATTTATTAATTAGTGGGAAAAGACACAGGAATGCCATGCTTGCCTGCTACTGAATCTATGCAATGTGTCCAGTGACTTCATCTCTAATTAATATTGCCTGAACAACTGCCAAAGAACAGCTCCAGGTCAGACTGGCTCTACTGCACCGTGGGATAACAGGTTCCTCCTCCGGATCGGACAGGAAAAGGCCCGTTAGGCGCAGCCACAGTCCTGCCCACTCCGGACCTGCCAGCAGAACCCACTGGGAATTTGGGTGCTAAGAGGCAAGGAAACAGTATCAAATCACTCTCCAAACTCATCTACCACCTACAGCCTAGGGAGCTGAGGGAAGTCACCTGCTCAGAGGAACAGGTTCTCTCCAGAGCCAAAAGGAAACGTTCAGTGTTTCCATCCGTTTCTATTTGGTTTCCCTAATGAGCATCGGCTGACACGGTGTCAGGACACACAAAGCTGTAGCTCCAGACACCTCCTCCCTTCAAAGTTTCCTCGGGAATTTCTGCTGACTTCAGCTGCACCACAGCAAACCTTACGAGAGGAAAACACACGCACACACCCCCCTCCTTCCCAGAAAACACACCTATGAATGAATATACGGGATTAAAGTTAAGCAGTTGGGAACTTTTTGATTAAATATGGATGCATCTAAGGAAATTAAGCATGCACAGCCTTAGAAAGGTTGGGAAAAGGATGGGTTAACTTCTTTTTTGGATGGAGGCTGTTTTAGGAACCTAAGGCCCAGCTTAGTACTTAGCTGGACTGAGCCTCTGCCTGCAGGCAGAAATTAAAAGGTGTCTGGGGGAGACCCTAAACTGACTTAAATCAACCAACTCATAGGGGAGGGTTCATCTCTTCTTTTAGAAGCCCAAAAGGCCAGCAAGTACCCCAGCTCAGCACCAGCACCTTCTGGCAGGCTCTGCCAAGCTGTTCTCAAAGCCATCACTTCCACAAAACTCCCTCAGCCCCTGCACTGATCACCAGCTGAGAATAACTCATCTCAGTTTTAGCTCTCTCCCCCTTTGGGCCTGTGTTCCACCCCAAACATTCTCATAAACAGCTTTTCTACTTTGTTGAAAGCCACTCCTAATCTGCACACTCTGCCAAGGGACCCAGATGAATGGACTCCCTCCCAGCTTCCCTCTGAATCCCATGAAACCCAGAGAGATCAGACGGAGGAAAATGGACTTCTGGCATTTCTCACTTCTTTAATCAGTGGCAGAAAAAAGGAAAATAAACCAGAAACAAATGAGTCCAGAATATTCTTTCATTTTGAATAGAGAGCTTCATGCTACAGCTGAAGCAACAACTCGGCTATACAGGGGGAGGACAGCATTTAATCCTGATTTCCCGCAAGGATTTAGTAGTTTGCAAGAAGAACCCTAACGAGATTTCCGTTTAAACGACCCCTAGATAGCAGGCTTTTTAAAACCACAAGAAAGGACGGCTGTGTTTACAGAAGTGTCGAGCCATCAAAGCAGAAACAATAGCTGACAATGTGACTAACAAAGGAGGAGGAAAATGACGCAGGGAAAAGAGCAACACCCAGGGCTTTAAACTCGACGGCCACTTACGCTTTCTCCAGAAACGCGTCCCTTGACATGTTCTGTGCCAGCAGATTTGTTGCCAAACTGAACACTTCATCTGACCATTCCTACAAAGGGAAAACACGGTTAAGTGAGGCTTAGTTGGGATGTTTACTTGCACAATGCAATATATTTTCGGAAACTGTCCTGTCGGTAAAAAGTGCCTCATTAAAAGTCTGAACTGGATTTTTACAATTACGGCTTCCCCTCCTCATTGGAGAGATCTGATTTGCTCGTGCTGCAAGAAAATAAAGACTGTTACAAATTAAAGTACTCACTTGATCCAAGATCTTACCAGCCAACATAAGAAAACAGGCTTGAAAAAACCCCAACCAGCAAAAATGTATAGGAATACTTTTAAATTACTCTGATGTGCAAGGAAGATGCAACATCAAACAGAGCGGCTCTTTCCCCCTACTTTACATCCTTACAGTGATCCTATCCCTCACTATGGTATTTTTCCCTATTTTTACCCCGATGTAGGGAACAAATGTCAATGGAATCACTGAATGGTTTGGATTGGAAGGACCCCCAAGAGCATCTGGTTCCAACTCCAGAACCTTCCACCAGACCAGGTTGCTCCAAGGCCCATCCAGCCTGGCCTTGGACACTTCCAGAGATGGGGCAGCCACAGCTTCTCTGGGCAACCTGTGCCAGGGCCCCACACCCTCACAGGGAAGAATTTCCTCCCAGTATCTGATGTAACTCTGCCCTCTAGCAGTTTAAAGCCATTCCCCCTTGTCCTATCCCTACACACCCTTGTCCAAAGCCCCGCTCCAGCTCTCCTGGAGCCCCTGTAAGGTACTGGAAGGTGCCAGAAGGTCTCACCTGGAGCCCCCTCTCCTCCAGGCTGAACAGCCCCAGCTCTCTCAGCCTGCCTCCATAGGGAAGGTGTTCCAGCCCTTTGATCATCTGTCCTCCAGCTGCTCACCAGAAACTTCCCATCTCTCCCTGCAGGCTCTGCTCTTCCCATGGCTCTCCCTCACTTTTCCTCCCCTTATTCTCCTGACTTACTTTGCTCATTTCTGTGCACATTGCTGAAGTGCTTCCCTCAGGTCCCTGACCTTTCCCGTGTTCCCAGCATGGCTGATCCAGGACTATTTTGTGGAGTTTAGGCTCTCACTGCTTGTCCTCCCTTGCAGGTCTCTCCTGAAGCTTTTCACTGACAACTTCAGCACATTTTTCCTCACTAACTCTGTGCTTATTTACAACCTTTCATTGCAAACCTCTTTAATCACAGCTGTGGTTTGGGATTGGCTTCATTTCACCTTCTAAAACAAAGGGATGAGAACAAGCAATGCCTTTGCAAACACCGCTTTACTTAATGAAGTTTTCCAAGTTTGCTTTGAAACTAAAAACACATTTCCTTTCATAAAAGCCCAAATCCAAAATTCCCATTGCCACACAGCCTCTCACACTCTTTGGGAGGTATTCCCTTCTCCTTGGCTTTTCTTTTTCTTGAGGAAAAATGGAAAAAAAAAAAAAAAAAGGTGTGGAGGGGATTTCATTCTGACAAAAACGGACAATGATAAGTATCACTGAATTCCAGTCAAAGCAGTATCCCTACATCAATTGGAAGCTTATGAGCCTGTTTTACCTAAAAAGTAGACTTGTTCTGGAGGCAAACCAGCGTTGCTGAGATAACCCTCCCCTCCACCTTCTCGTGACCACTTCCATTTTCCTTCTTTAATTGTTTTTCCTTCTTAGGTCTGATTTGAAGAAATCAGGGGTGTGAGAAAGCAGAGGAGGAGGAGTCTGGTCCCTGAGCAACACAACTGCTTCGCTGTGACTCTTGGAACAGAAAGCATATCAAGTGCAGCATCTGTTTTTCTTCTTGGCAATTCATTTTTCCAGGCTCAAAATAGGCTCATCTTGTAAACACTGCTTTGTTTAGGCACTAATAATAGCAGCTCAAACTTCTCCCTCTGACACTAAGGGCTGCAGAGATTAATGGCAACACAAAATACTATTTGGAAATTGAAAATATGTTGGCTTTCAACAGATCTTGATAGACTTTGTTTTGATCTCGCTGGTTGTGCTGGGCTAGAAACCAAAACACCGGGCAGAAAATAGGAGCAGGGCACTTCAGGAGTATCCCACATCCCAGCATTTCCTCCTCATTGTCTGAATGTTTGTTGACAGGAATGTAAAAGGAACTCATTCATTATGTGCCTGTCACATGCATTATTTATACCAACATGTCCCTTTCCTAGCTCTGCCTGGCTCTTCAAAGCACTCGCAGAGCTCTCCCCAAACATTCCAAGGGCTACCTGCAGGCTGAGTCACAAGCAACACTTGCTCTTCCTCTCTCCCATTTCAGGGTCTTCATTCCAGCCACCAGAGAGCCACAGCCAAAAAGCCAGGATCGGACAAACCTGCCCAGGATCACATCACCTTTCCAGTGAACCCTCGGCAGGAGAGGAAACAAGAGCTTGGAGCACAGACACGAGGAGATAAAGGAGATGCCTGGGCCTGCCTTTGATGGGCCTGGATCAAGCTGTGAGCCAAGATGTGTCTTGCTGCTTTAGCTATCAAATGGCCCCGTTTCCTTGGATTTGCTGCAGGGTAGAGAGCAAAGCCCACCCTCTGACTGCAGGAACGATGCTCTCTGCAGCAGCCACTCCAGAGGAACACGCCAGGGGTAGGGACTGGTGTGGGGGGGAAGAAAACAGCCTAAAGCAGAGAGGTTAAAACAGCCCCTGGATCACTGTGGGAGACTCCTGGACAGATGCAACACAAAAGGAAAATACAAATCTGGGTTTTTTTTGTAATAGGAATGCACTAGTGCCAACAAACCCAGGCTCTGACCCCATGTAGCAGTGGAAGGACCCAGCCTTCTGATATTCAACTCCAGGCGAGTCCCATCCAACATATTAAGAGCTCCCTGACCTTGATCCCCTCTTGGCTGCATCCTGTTAATTCATTTGATATCACCCCTGTGAGCTTTCCCAAGGAGTTCTGTCGCTGCTCTGTGCTCTGGCAGGTGGAATATAAGCAGCAGTCCATTGTAGGTGTGCTGCTGAGGGAAGTGATCCCTCTCTTCCATTGCATCCATCAGGATACCAACCAAGACACGGAGCACAACAGAAGAGAGGGGACCTTTTCATAAGGAAAGACAGCACAGAGTCTTGAGAACACTTCCTTCAAATCAGGACTGACTATGTGTGAAGGCAATGTTCCTCTCACATTTCTTTTCGGTGGGAGGTTAACAAAGCAAGCTGTTGAAATTCTACACTCTCATTTCCCTATGAATTTTATTTAAAAAAAAACCAAATCAAATGGATGTGAATTTACATGGTGTGCTTCAGCATTTTATTCCACTGATCTGGGGAAGCTAGAAAAATAAAGATGTATGCTGGAAAGCACAGCATAGTGTGACTGGTGAATCATCTTTGATGACACCATTTTCCTCATGGAGGAATTCATCAGCTCTTGGGGATGGATTTCATCCAAAGCTTATCAAACCGAGGAGAACCAGATTTCCCTGGGCTCTGGAGAGGGGCCTGTATGGCCAGGACTGGCCATGCAGCAAGAACAGGGCTGGCATGAGAGGCACAAAAGAGAGGGAGAGGAAAGAGATGGGGAAAAAAAGCCACTGGATTTGGGAAGAGAATGGAATACTGTAGAGGACACAGAGGTTGATAGGTTGGGAATGGGGACAGAGAAAAAGAGCACCTGCTCCCAGCAGGATTTGAGAATAAACCTCTTGTCTTTATCCTGGCTTCTGCAGCACTGTGTGGATGCTCACAAATAAACCCTAGCCCAGTCTCATTTCTACTTATCTAGTGCACCTGAGGGAAGTTGAATAACCCAGGACTCGTATTTTCCTAATTTTCCCATAATTTGGCCAGTGGATGTGGCAAACAGAGTTTGTAGCAGAGAAGGAAGTCCTCTGTAAAGGGGAAAAAAAACCCCCTAACAGAATTATTTCAACTGCCTCATTAACAGCACTACAGTTTACTTTGCCTGGTCAACACCGGCCACACAACTTGAAAAATAAGGTATCACAAATGCAGGGTTAACAAAACGAAATATCCATTCACTGAAAAGGAAAGGTGGAGGAGATTTCCACTGGCACTTGCTTTCCCTGGAACATCAGAAGGAGGAAGGGTCAAATTTGGATGTGTGGCATTGAAAACATCTTGTACTGACATTCCTTCCCAGAGCTCCCTGAAGGGATGATTTGTGCCTTATGTGCTTATTTATTGCAGCTTCTCTGAGTCACTGCATGGGTCTGGGAGACAATAAGGACCAGAGTCTGTGGCCTGGCTCATTTAAAGCTGGGAGACAGGTTAAAAAAAAGAGGAATTTTTAGCTGCATTCAACAGTGATCAAAACTGTTTTCATTCAGACAATCAGGATATTGAACATGACCTCAAAGCAAGCACAGCTAATCTGTAATGCTTTGAAAACTGCATCCCCAGGCCACAGTGCCCCACTGATCAAATATTCACTTATTTGCTCTCCTGCCTCTAGAAATGAAAAGCACGACTTAGACTCTTAGGAGTTAGTCAAGATTTAGAGCAGCCAAGCTTTTACTAAACATGATTTTATCTACTGTGTTTTAAGGTTCCATTCTCAAACAGAAAACAGTCCTAAAATACCAATTTCTGTGCTGTTTTAGCAAATAGTTTTAGCAAATGGTTCACTGGCAGCTGGCTGGCCAGGAAGGGGCAGGAGGAAGACATATAACTTCTGATTTGGATTATTTTCCCTGCTCCCTGATAAGGCCTAACAGTTCCTGCTGGAAAAGCTTCATCACACCTTTTTGTCTCCTCACAAGCTCAGCTCCTTTTCCTTTCCCTGAAGAGTTGTTTCCATTGTTTTCAGCGTCAGGATTCCTCCCCCACCCCTGCAGAGCACAGCTGAGCATTTCCAAGCCTGAGGACAGCACCCCCTGCTCAGCTGCCCAGGGACCACCACAAACTCATTTGGTTTCTATTCTTTCCCATCACAGCACTACTGAAAATTGTTTTTTTTACCAAGCTGACCAACTGGCTAAAGAAGTTTGGCAGAGACAGAAACTTGGCAAGCAAAAATATCCTCCCCTAGCTGAAGGGTTTCACACTATGACCTTTTGGCACCTGGTCTCACAGTCCTTGTTGCCTGTGAGGTGACAAAATAACTCCCCGCAGTTGTTAAATCACAGCAGGCTACAGAGAATCTTTCTTTTCAGTACAATCTGGTGAACTCAAGGGTGCAAAAATGCACATATCCAAGTGTGTTGTGTGCATGGCTATCTGGGGGCTGGGATCAGAGTGTACCCAAGGGGATGGAAGTGTAAATAAGGAGCAGATTTGGAATGTCAGTTTGAAACAGATAAAGCAAAGAGCTCCCACTTCAGTAAATTGTATAGAAATGTACAGAAAGTGGAAGAAGGAGAAAAAAAACACCCACAAATCATGTACTAAGATGAACTGTAACCTGCTTGGCACACATATCTGTGTTTTATGTTGTGTGTTGGACAGAAGTGAAGGAACTGGATCCCTGCATGGAAAAGACGCTTTGCTAAGGCAGTGCTGTTGACTACACAGTCCTTACCAAGGGCGATCAGCAAGGCAGAATGTGGTGCTTAAAACTGACCTCCCACACATGAACGTTTGTGCTCAGAGGTGAAGGAGGTGCCTGCCTGCTGACACTCCCCAGTGCACGAAGGGAGAGCTGCAGATTCCCACCACTCTGACACAGGCCAACCTCAGAAAGTCGGACCATTTACCTACTGAGTTCCTGCAGAGGATCTGCACACACTTGGAACAGGCATAAAAGGGTGATAATTACTGAAATGTATTGGTGTGTGCTTGGAGTAAAAATATGTGTACCGTTATTTTCACAAGGATTACTTGGGTTCTGTGGGCAACGTTCTGAAGATAAGCACACATTCTGGGGCCTGAACCTTGCTGAATAAACTCATGGGGGGAAAGAAAAAGAGACTGCAGAGTGTGTATTACCTTTGCTATATCCTCCTGGAACGCCACCAGGTTCAAGTAGGATATGTTGACCAGGTCTGGCCCATAGACAACAGTGATCATCCGATTCTCCAGCCGGCCTCCCGCGTTCCCAGCATCCAACAGTTCGCGCAGCTTTGGATCCTGCAGGTGGATACATGAGGGAATAATTACAAATCTTCTGCAAATACTTACACCGAAAGAGGCAGTTATTTTGGCAAATACTTCGATTTCAAAAATTTGTGTTGTTTTGAACGTGATGGCACCTGCTTCTGATGCGCTTAATTACTCATTACAATATTTAAAGTTATTAACCCAGAACAGAAAGAAAATCACTGCTGTAAGTCCTTCAAAGCCTCTGAGCTCAGCTTTGGTACTGCACAGACTAAGAGCTGCCCAGCTGATGGCTGCACATTCCTATTCCCAGTCATTTTGCCTCAGCACACATGAACTGTGTTGCTCCTCAGGCTAACACAATCTGTCCAAAGGTCACTGGCCTCAGCAGAGAGATTCTTCGTGATTTTTGTGGATTTTAGATAAAACTAAATAGGAGAACTTGGTTTTTCATAAGGAATTAAGAAGACTTCTGGAATTAACTGTCCTAAACACTACGAAATGAAAGGTGGAATTTTAGTGACCTCCTCTTTCTTTTCCATGTTCAAATGGCATGTACTATTTAAATTACTAGATATATTCCATTTAGATTTAGGTGTTTGTTTTGTTTTTTTTTTCATTTTATATCCAGTGTAGAATCATTCAGGTTGGGAAAGACCTTTAAGGTCATTGAGGCCACCTATCCCCCACCACTAAACCACTTCCCCAAACCCCACATGGTCTGTTAAATCCCTCCGAGGACGGTGACTCAACCCCTTCCCTGGGCACCCTGTTCCAGTGCTTGATACAGAAATGACTGCACAACATTTCTGTGAAGGGAAGATAAATTCAAAGACTTTTATCACCTGTTAACAGGCTGAACCTCACAGCTTCATTGGCAACACGAGGGTTTGAGTAAAAATTTCAGGTTACTTTGTGACTCAACTGGGTTCTGCTTCTATCAGGCTGCAGCTTTTCCAAGAAATGCACTCGGTGTTTTTCAAGCTGAGAAAACTACTTGCTCCTTGGCCTCATGATGAAGTTTATAAAGGTAAAGAGAGATGAAAAGATGCCCTATGTGGCTGCATTCAATCCTTTGAAAAGACACAGTGTAATCTGAAAGCTCAGGTTTCCTAAAAGGCAAGATTTTTCAGTCTGGTGCAAATACTGACAACTGGCCAGCAAAGAGAACCCCCACGGGAAGAGACTGTGTAGAGCCCAAATTATTTCAAAGCTGACACAAAAATATCCTGCAGTTTAAGTTTCACTCTCCCATGAATCTTTTCCCCCCACTGGCTGCATGTTTAGTGCTCATGGTACTTCTTAATATTTCGTAACTTTCTGAATAAGCATCTAAATTTCCACCAACTGATACAAATTAAATTTAATGTAAGAGGGCACTAAGATGATAAAAAGTGTCATTTTTTCATGGATCTCGGAGGAAATTCTGTATCAACCAGACCTCAGTCTAAAGACCATCTCCTGACTGGTGTCACAGCTGCTTGTGGGCAGTGGAGTTAAAGGTATGTTCACCAAATACCCCACCAGGGTCAGGAAAGCACTTTGGAGGATGATGCAGAAACTGCAAAGAAAGCACAAGGCTGTCTTATCACATAACGCCGAGGGACTCTCTTAAATGTTGGGTATGATGGCAAGTGTTGCAGGAAAACAGAGAGAACAATCCCAGTTAAGGGCTCTGTGAGGAGGGAATATGATTGTGCTCAGAGACAAAGACAGTTTCACGGGTAAACAAGTTAATCACCGGCTTTCATGGAAGAGAAAAACACGAGAGGGATATAAAAACGGTAGTTGTGTTCCAGAGATGAGGAGACCAAAAAAAAGGGTCTCATTTAGATCTGGGAGAAGAGCACCAGAAATGCCCTGAAGTTGCTAAGTTGCTGTATTACTAGACGGGTTACTTTCCTTTTTATTTACAGGCTGGAAGTTCCAAAGCTTTGTTTTATGTCTGTGGGAGATGAGAATTCATCTACTCTTCACTCTCCCAAGAATCAGACAGATAAATGCGTCCGCTCAAGGGCCTGTCTGGGAACGGCATCGTCCTCTGTGAGCTCAAACCGAGCAGGGTTGTCTGTCTGGCTTCATTCTCTTCCACAGAATTGTCATTCCTCTCCTCCTCTCCCCGGCTGAACCTCTCGCTCACAGTTTCTCTCCCCATGATGAACGGCAATCACGCCAACAAAGGAGGAGAGCCGATAACCTTCTTCTCTCGTGTTTACAGTCAACCACAGGATGTGTCAGTGATGAATCAGCCTCCAGTTAGACTGAGGGAGAGAGGCATTAGCCACGCATCAGAGTGAAAAAAAGAAACATATTTGAAATGGGATGCTTTTTTAAAGCAAATTCGTCAAAAGGGGAGTTATCTGGGACTGGCTCAGAAAGGTTTTTAGAAGTGCAGAGTAAGTGGCAAATCAAGCAAGCGCCACTATGAATTCGGTTTTCCAAATCAAAGACTTTTTCTCCAGGTTTTAAAGGCAAGAAATCAGACAGCCCATCCCCTTTGGGCTGCCGGGTTTGAATGACTCAAATGCTGAACTCCTCTGGTCTGTTCAAGACTTGCCTAACGAAGTTTGAAGCAGAGAGTCCTTTCCAGCAATTCACTCTCCTGTCCTCACCCAGCACCTGCTGACAGGGGCACACACCTTGTGTCCTGGGCTCTCTCAGTGTAACCTGCTGTGTGCTCCACAGACTTAATGTAGATATTTTATAAATATAATTTTTTAATTTTTTTTTATTTTCAAGTTCAGTGAAAAAGAATAATTTTGATACCAACAGGATCCACAGCCTTTTTGACCCCTGCCATGGCTGTATTTGCCCCTTTTAGGGTGACAGATGCACTTGCCAAGAACAACTTATCCCTTAGCTGATGATCCAGGTTGTATTATTTAGTCCTCAGATGTGAAGTTCTCAAACTCAGGATACCAAAGCACACTGTTGCCTCTCCACATGAACAGCTCTGCTCCCTTATTACCACAATTAGCTGCAAACACTCCTAAGGAGATGAGCAAAATATCCTTTATCAACATCTTGAAGACTATCAAAGCTCTATGAATCAAAGGCCTTTTTAAAATGTCAGTGAGTTTCCCTGTGGAGATGATAGGAAAGCACATGGAAAAATAAAAAAAAAAACCAACCAAGCAGCAAGACCAAATTCAGCAGATATTCAGAAGAATTATGCCTATTTACTATTGATTACAGTAACTTTTGGAACACCTGAGATGCTGAAGTTCTGTCAGGTTTGGGAACGTGCCCATGGGATGCCCAATAAACAGCAGGACATTGGCCATACCCACATAACTCAGAGTTCACTTTGTAGGGTTATCATTTCTGACACTAACTGATGCCAGAAAACATCAAAAAATTTTGATGCTTTCTGACAAAGGAGCATCTTTTTGACTCTTTCAGTCAAAAGGCCTAAGGGGCAGCTTGTTTTTTTCTCTTCCACTGAAGTCCAGAAGCAGCTTCAGCCCAAGGACTCACCCTGGAACCAGGTCAGGAAAACCAGTGTTTTGGATGGGACACTTCTGTGCCTAAAGGGTTGACATTCCCAGAGGGAGATGGAACTTGTCACCTCCTCCATATTTGCCTGCTCACAAGGATGGCATTGGCAGCCAAAGATCTTTAGAATCTATTAAAAATCAAATTTAGTCATGTCAAATTAAGGCTAGAGTTGGTCAGAGGACTGTCTGCTCATTTGGTAAAAAAAATCTTCTCTATTTAGTTCTTGTCTTGAGAAAATTATCAAAGAAAACCACACCTTAAATCAACCTGAAACAAAACCAGAAAATAGGAAAAAAAAAAGGCCAGAAACATAAAATAAATTAATAATTTAAAAAAATGCTTAAGGCATTCCTGCAATTTTCATGAACAAATGCAGGGTAATGATATTCTGCTAGAAACCAAGATTCTATGGACAGAAGGATAAAAACAGACTTCAATCAGACTTCCAAAACTTTCTCCCGTTAAGATTTTGCTGGAAATCATAATAATACTGTAAATTTAAAGAGGCAACTCAGCCACACTGCTGCCAACCTTGGTGAGGGCTGCTTTCCACCGTGGCTGGTGTATTAAAGTGCAGCTCTTAACCCCAAAATCCCAACTGGTGTGTGCTCTGCACAGTACAGCAAATGCCCTAACATCTTTTAATAGAATCACCAGCTAATCAAACTAATACTAATAATACATTTTGCTGTTGATTTCTAACTCACATTCATAGTTATGAGGGTGCTTCGAAATTCCCTGGACTCTACACCTTAATCCCAAAAGGTTATAGTTATGTCCTGATAACTTCAGGAGAGACTGGGAACAGAAATGGCTGCAGCCTTTCATCTCAGTTTCCTTCTCTTCGGAACAAGATTTCCAAACACTCCAAACTGCATTTATATTTTTCTAGCTCTTTATGTATCCCAGGAGAGAGAATACAGGGGGGAAAGAAGCATAATTAGACAGCTACATATGCAAAGAGTTTTCCAGGAAACACTCAAGTTTGAGCTTAAATTAAGTGAAGAACCTTGCTAAAATAGGACTTTACATTGCAACTCTGTCAGAGGCAGAACTCCCACAGATTTTCTTCAAATAGAAAAGCATCTTATCTGCAAGAATGCCTTATCACAGACCGTCTGTAAACACGAATGTATGCACATGTATGTGTGGCCAGCATGGATATGTCATGTATTTGACCCAGATATCAAAATACCAGCTCTTAAGCCTTTAAGCAGCAGGTAAGTTGCTGGTTTAGGGGCAGTATAAATAAATCCTAAGTGACTCTCAAAACCCACTTCCCCCCAGTGATCACCGGAGTGATCCAACCAAACCCTGCAGCGCTGCCCAGCACAGGAGACCAAATCAGGGCAGGAACTGCTCTCTAAGACTGTTACAATGGTTTTGCACCACCTGTGGTAGCCAAAGCACACAGCTGTGGTCTGCAACACTTCTTGGGTCCGTAGAGATCCCTAATTGTTGCTTCTCATCTTTGTATCTACAGTGCTTCATCTTGTCCCGTCGCTCCCTCTGCGTGCCCAGCCAAAGGAGGATTGCAGCATCTCCCTAGGGAAGTGTCTGCCCCCTTCCCCGGGTCAGCCGGGGGGCGTTTTCCCACCTGGAGCCTGTTCTCTGCCTCCGAGGGAACAAGGCACAGGTGCTGCTGGTTCCAGGACATGTCTGGGCTGCAGGTGAGACAATCCCACAGCAAGTGTCCCACTCCAGAGGGCCCATCACTGCATCGCTTGCAGAGCAGCAGTGTGACCCCCGGACAAAACGTTCCTGCTAACTGCCTTAAATTCACTGCCAACAACCCCCCCCCAGACCTCAGAGCTGCTTCAAACGCCCTTTCTGTCACACTGAGCCACAGGAGAGGGCTCAGAACTTCCCATCCAGTGGATTGACAGACTCATCCTTCAAAGGAACACATCTTCCTTCTCTCCTTGCCTTGTTGAGATCCAAGTCACAACTCTCAAATCTGCGTTTCAGGAATCCCTTTCACTGATTAAGGAGAATGTCCATACATGGGAATCACACCTACAAAAACCCAGCGACAGGATTGTGTCTGTCTGTCTCAATGACAGTCATGTGAAATGAATAAACTCCAATTACTACATCAAAGATATTCAAAACAGTGTTCTCCAAACTCTCTCTTCTCTAATTACAAAGAATACACAGGAACTTTGATATTTAAATGGATTCATTTGTATCAAGTTATTCTTACCAAATTCATTGCCATTAAACCAGAAATACATTGAGCCCAATAAAGAACACAAATAATGCCTTCACACGTTTCACAGACGAGTTTCAGATCTATATATCAGCAAAATATTTGCAAATACTTCTCCCTTTGAAACTCCTTCTCCCTTCTAGGGTTCCAGAATGGATTCCAAATTTATCAGGAGATCACCATAGCTACCTATGCACAGAAATAGAGCCGGTATCTTGTTTAAACACCCAAGTCATCGAGACATCATCACTGTGCAAACTCAGGCAGTGTGTACAAAACACAAGGATGCTGCTTTAAAAAATGCTCTCACTAATCTAAACTGGTCTCAACTTGACCATCTGCTCAGCTAACGGGGTGGAATATTTCTGGAGGATAACGCAGTCTGAGGTAAAAGGACTCTGAAATGCTTCAGACAAAAATGAGGCAGTGCCTGCAGAAGGAGATCCAAAGGATCCACTGACTCCTAGGACAGATCCTGCCTGGCCTGTGCAGCAACACTTTCTCAGACAACACTGAAAGCCATGGGCTATTCTTCCCACATTGTACCACAGATGAAAGGACACCACAAATCACCCACCAAACAGTCAATCCTGATTAACCTTCTCTGTGAAACACCTACTCCAGAGTAACAGTTGATTTTCCCAAAATAGCTAAATCCAATTCCATGCTTGAAGTAAGAACGTCAATACATCAAGTTTACCAGCAACAGCTTATGCACAACAGTAAAGCTACTTCTTTCTCTATGATGTGCAACTTCTGAGGAAGAGGGAATGTGTGCCTGCTTAAAACATACCATTCCTCTTTTTCTGACCTTTCCCATAGTTCAAGTGATCCAAATCCAGCTTCCTTGGGTCTCTCATACTCTCATGACAAACATTAAGCAAATACTCAGCCGGAACATTTTTTAATTCTCTTTCTTCATGTTTCATATTTCTCACGATTTTTCTTCCAGGTTCATGGTATTTAAGTTTTAAACTGTTTGCAAGACAGTGTGTTCTAAAAACCCAACCACTGACAAGTATAAACCATCTAAGTAAAATCAGACCAACTGTGGTATTTCTCAGTCCTTCTGGATGAGGTTGTGCTTAACACGAAAGAACTTCACCTCTCACAGGGTAAACCTTCATTTATGTGACAACTACAAAAAGGCAAAATACCAAGAAGCTACAACCAGGCACAATCTCCTTCTAGATGTTTCCTAACTCACGAACACTTTTTTACCCATTTTTATCAGCTGCAGATGGCTCATTATTTTCAAAATGACCTTTAAGCACACACATACACTTTCCCCCTGGCTGCTTTTCCTTCCTCAAAAAACACTGTGAGATTTTCTTCGTCGTGATTTTAAAGGCAGAGATGAAGAGATAGCAGTGAAAAGAAACTTCTCTCATTTTCATGTCACTTTTATTAACTCGTTTTCTTTGGGCTGTATGAGACCATTGAAAAACCTATAAAAAGTCCACGAATGGAATGATTTCTACAGCGAGTTTCAAGAGACCCCAGGGCAGGAAGAGCTGGAACGGCAGCTTAATTTTCACTTATCTATAAAATCTCGTATGCATTGTTCTTCCAATTCTGGGTTGGTGTGTAGAGCTATTTTAATAGGGTTGCTTCAGAGGTTGAGGTACAATCAGCTACTCATTTATATGTCATTTGTAACAATCTGAGATGCTTGAGATGAGCTGAATGAGAGGCACTGCCTGAGTGCCCACCTCGCTGCTTTGGAGAGCTCCAGGAGGGCTGCAGCACAATCACTCGCATTTTAATGGCTTATTCTTTTTTTGTAGCTGATGGGAACATGTACATCCAGACGGTCTGGAATGCTGGATGCACCAACTACCCACCCCTACAAATACAGCAGATGAAACACGAGAGCTGTAACTGAAAACATCTGACTAACGAGCTGTTTATTATTACAATGTTTCAGGCTCATCAGGAGAGAAAAAAAAACCCAAAAAACAAAAACCAAAGAAAAAAAGAAGACCGCCACGCTAAGCAATATTTTGTTCTGCCTTACCTGTCTGAGAGACAGGTGTTTTGCTGTAATTTTTTTTTTCAATTACAGAGTCATGTGGGATGCTTCATGCTAAAGGTTTCAATTTACCTGATTTTAATTATTGTAAACACTCACGGCTCCCATTACCTTTAAGTATTTAATTCTAGGAAACTCATTTGCAGCATTGGAAAGGAAAATAAACCATTTCAATGATGATGCAACCAGAGTCATAATTGTTTCCTTCTTGGACTGTAGCAGATACTCAGCTCCTGCAAATCAGTCCATGAGCTTACTACAGGCTCTTAATGGTACAGCTAATTCACTCCTGGTGGACAACGAGGAGTTCTCCTGCACTGCCCCTTGTCACCAACCTTCACTGCCTCTTATTACATCAGCTGCAGTAACTCAGAGGCAGGAGTACATGGAGACACTTGACATCTGAATATTGGTGCCAAATTAGGCAGCAGAGATGAATTTATTCCCTGCAGGTCTCAGTGGAGCTGTCCTGGCTCGTGGTGACACTCCAGCTCAGTGGGAATCCGAGTGAGGGATCCACAAAGCCAAGGGAGCTCTCAATAGCTGGATGGTGCCTTGACTCTGAAAAGGTGACAACAGCCAGAAAACCACCTAAAAAACCAGGGCACAATCATACAGCAGATGCCACTGCTTGGGATGGTAAAGTTAAGGGAGAGGAAGTAAGGCAATGAAAACAATTTTTTTTAAGAATTTTTTTAAGATTGCTTTCCAAAAGTTGGTTGGCTTCAATTTGCTCCAGAGAGGAATGATTTTCCCTAAGTACACTTTAACTTTTAAAAATAAGTATCTACCAGAAAAAATAGATTCCTGTTTTAGTAGACAACATGACTTCTGAAAGTAAAATCTACAAGGAGTATGAGTAAGAACTAAAAATATGTTTTTCTGACTGAAGAGAGAGAAAACAACGAATGAATGCATAAACTGGATTTGGGTGGTTTCATGACAGATTCATTTTACCACCTGTGAAAGGACAGGAAACCTGTTCAATCAGTTCTAGGAAAGGAACATCCAAGCACTAATGTCGTTGGCAAGCAGCTGCAGAGAGGAATTCTTCAAGGGATGCCATGGAGACATTATTTTAAGCCATTTGTTTTGTGCTCTATGGTTTTGAGAACTAACTGATGAAGGGAACATAAAAAAGGGTGGCTGGATCAGTCTGAGATCAGACTTGAAGAACATAACACATCAACTCAGAGAACAGTGCTGATGAAAACTCTGAGTACTACATGGCTGTGAGCAGCCCAGCAGTGTGAGAATGCCAGGATAAGGAGGAGGAAAAATCAGTGCGAGGAGAAAGTGATGGAAACGGTCCCAAAAGGAAAACAGTGTATGTGGCATGAGGTGCACGTGAAGCAAAATCCAGATGCAGACATTTGGTGCAGTGAGCGACTCGGGGCATCTGAATTATTCACAAGTGTTACAGAAGCAAAACTCATTCATAAATACATGTTTCTGCCTACACTTCTGCAGATATGACGGATTAAGACAACTACACCCAGTTTGGTCCCTCGAGCTTCTCCATTTCCATCAGTTTTTCTCCTGAATCACAGGAAAAGCACCAGTAGCTGTTGGTCTTTGAAAAGCAGACATTACTCAGTGAACACCTCTGCAGATAAAACCACAAGTGTATCCCTGATATCCACCCATGGCTCTTTTCCACAGCATAAACATTTGGGAAAATGCGAGGAGCTAAAGGAGATTTGCCACCTCAAAACCTCACAGGACCCTTGTCTAAGCACCAATATGGGATGACACACAGAAATGGAGAGATAACGGGAATTCTGCACTAACTCACAAACTTAACAGCTCTCCTCAATTCAAAGAGGTTATCCTGGATTTACAGGATTTGAGAAAGGGTGAAAATTGGCAGAGGAAGTTTAACAGTTACTAATTGTTTTTAAATGTGTCTTGTACAAACCATGGCAGCTTGCAAAGAATTCGATTTCTTACATTTAGGAGGTGGATCAGCACTTCTCTTCCTAATATCAATGGCTAAGTGCCAGGGAGACTCCTAGTTATCCAAGAATTTAATGAACTACATCCAACAATTTAAGGCTGTTTCATTTAGATAAGAGGCTTTCCAACTTGAAGGATAAAACAGCCTTCAAGGCAGTGGAAAATAAAACACACTTCGACGTGTATAAACTATCCAAGCAGTCCGTTAATTCTAAAGATCAAATTTTAGTTGGGAGAAGTCGAGTGAACAGGTTTGGCACACAGGCTGCACACCAGAAGAGTGGACAGGAGGCTGGAAAGTCCTACACAAACTCCAGGCCACACTCTGTGCTCCCCCCTTTCCTGCATTTCCCAAGGATCCCCAGTGGAGTATTTGACTGGGCAAAACTATGAACTCTCAGGGTTTGACCAAAATATTTCTGAAAGCTTATGAAGTCCACTGTTTTTTTTGAAAAGGGAATTAAAAATATTTTGTGCACTGAGTGTACATTTTATCCATTTGGATCCCTTCCAACACATCCTTGGAAAAACAGATAGTTACAACGTAAGCAAAATTGGAAAGGAATATTCTGCAAAGATGAGAATATCCTAAATGTCACTCCCCCAAAACAGCATTATTTGACACTGGGTTTTAAATGCACAGTTTGCATAACGACAGAGTTAAAGATGTAACTTCGAGTCAGAATTAAATAGCTTTAAAGTATATCTGTTGTTGAAGCTGGAGTACTTTAGAACAGTAGCCTGGTGCTTATGCAATAATTTGTAATGTATTTCTATTCAATCTTATCAGTCAAACCAAATCATGTAAAGCAGCTGCCCACACGTAACACCCCAGCCCCGGAGCCACAAGCTCAGGGGCTCAGCCAAGAGTTTTACTTTAAAATATAGATACAGGGTTCTTTAGTGACTCGAGATAATAATAATAAATATAATGGCCAGACTTCGCGAACGAAGAACCGGGGAAGGTCTTTACACCTTCCAGCCTGCGCATTGGATTT
>JAYRBT010000114.1:1149825-1202563 GCA_036023395.1 Myiotriccus ornatus
TCGAGCGGCAGCTGCTGCGGGGCTGCCCCGGGGGGGCTGCAGGGGCTGCCGTGAGGGACGCGGCGGCACCGCAGCCAGGGCGGGGGCGGCACAGCCCTGCCCGCACACAGACAGACAGACAGACACACACAGACACACACACAGACACACAAGGTGGTTCTGACACAACACTCACTGATCTGTGCCTCTCCCACAGAAAACATCAGTGAAAGGCAAACGGTCCTTCTGACACGAGAAACCGGTGCGCTGCAACATCAGCGAGGTGCAGTACCAGACCACAAGTCGCTCAGGACGTGAATACCAGCCTGTAGGTGACTTATCACATTAAAATACACCACACAGTGAGAAATGTGGCCTTTGCGACCTCCGAGCGTCTGAGCCGCCCTTTTGTCTCCCCGGCGAGGCGCGGAGCTGTCGCTTTCGCAGTGCGAAGCCACGGTGAAGGGTGATCAATGGCCAGCGAGGAGCAGCAGCCGGGGAGAGGGCTGAGGGTGCAGCCCTTTAGGAAGAGGGATGAATCCAGGGTTTAGTCTAAAGCTGGAAGGATTTAAGGGGTTTGGGTCAGGAGATGCTCATTAAATCCCTGATGCTGCAACTTGCTAAAATTGGTTATCCAGAAACGCACACGATTCCTGCTCTGTGCAACGGGCTGGAGGATCAAGCACAGACGACTCGACCTGACCTCCAACAATAAATCATCGTTCAGTCCTGCTTTACAGCACACGTTATAAAGCATTAATGCCTTGCAGTTCTTGAGCTCTTTCACACACACCCCCTCCTTTTTCCCCCTATCCTTTAAGAGGGAATAAGGAAACAAACAAAACCTGAAGAACTCTCGCGATAAGAGAGATCAAAAATCCTGAATTTCAGTGTCATTCCCTCAACTCAGTAAATTGAGTTTTTCTCTCTTTTGCTTCTCTAAAATCCTACTGAATTTCATTTTCCTTACATTCCCAACAACAACTCTTGCCTCACTGTAAGTATTAACACACAGCAGAAGCCTGTTTTTCTTGGAACGATTTTTGGAAAGAGGAATAAAACTTACATACTTACATATCTAAATAGACTCTGAAGTGATGAAGCACATAACCTCACTGCATTAATAGGAACAGAGTGGAGACTTTCCCTTTCTTGCATATATATATATATAATATATATTTATTTCTTTATTCCCTCTGATCTAGCCTGATTATTGTACATAAATAGATCCTCAGGTGGCTTGCTGCCTTTCTATGCTTTGCAATGTATATGCAATATTTCTGCAATATTCAATATTACCCTGTTGGTTTCACAGAAAGTAAGAAAAGGCTTGGGGGTTAGTTATTTTTTTTTTTAATATTACTACAAAATGCCTGTGGAAGCTTTCTGTAATTTCCTGTTATATTTAACTTTTCAAGGGAAACTTACAATAGAAAACTGCACTTTGAAAAATCTTCTGAGTCTGTGGAATGGCACCTTCGGAGCAGCTTTGCCAGCAAGGTGACCTGGAGTGACAGTGACTCCCAACACACACACGCTGGATAAACTTACCCCACAAACCAAACCAAACTCCCTTCAGATAAAAATCTTGTCTGTAATGGATTGGTATTATAAAGAGAGGGATCAATAGTGCCTGGAGTCAGCCTGAATGCCTAAATTAATGATTCCCCAAAATAGCAGTAATGCAAGGCCACGTGGCACACGTTGCACCTACCTGAGACTACAGAGCATGAGCAAGGCAGGGTCAGAGTCATCTACAGACCTCTCTTTTCCCCTTTTCCGTATTTTCCATACCATTTGGATACTTAAATAGATCAGGGTTTGTTTTATTTGCTCAGTGGGCTTTCCTGGGAAAAAAGACTTGAATTCGTGTCTTTGGCAATCCGGAATCCTTTGAGAATACTGTGTATTATTTACATATCTATAATAACATGTATATATTTATATAAAAAAATTTATATTGGAAGTATGATCTGGTTTTTATCTTTATATGTGGTAGTGGCATTTGCCCCTTTCTGTGGCTGCAGGTGGCAACTCACTGTGCAAGCACAAGTAGCGACAGGGAGTAAATCCCCAGCAAATTGTTTAAATGTCTGTTTTGATTTTTTCAATCCCATCTCAGAACTAAGCTGCTGGAGGAAGGGAACAACAACATGTTTCGAAAGAGGGAAAAATGTAACACTGGGAAACAAAAAAGTCCAGCTTTACATCTTCTTCCCTTGGAAAAAAACAACCAGTGCCGACGAAACAAGCGGTGAATGGAAGTGTGTTTGAGCAACCTCCTGGGCAGGATTCCCAGAAGAAATTTATTGCTGGCTTATCAAGTTTCTAATCTGTTTTTCTAACCAGGCTACCGGCCAGGTGTAAATCTCCTGAATGGTAGGAAACTCACTGCAGAGACAGAGCCTTTCAGGCTACAGGGGATGTCACCTCCCCAGAAACGTGACCTGCTGAGAGCTGTCCCTGCAGTTCTAATGAGATACTGCAGGAGCTTGTCCAAAAACACAATTATACTCATGTTTCAAATGGATTATAAAAAAAAAATCTTCATAATTACAACCAAACAAAAACCTCCACCCTTCCACTGCTGGGATTTTCAGTGTTAATACGAAAGAATGAGAAATTTAAATTACAACTGAGAAAATTTAAATTACAGATAAGCGAGGACAACTGACACAAATCAACTTACTACAGCTCTCAAATCAGTTTGCTGTAGCCCACTGCTTTGCTGGAACCTTTAACAAACACACCTTCATGACATAGATTTACTTTCTTGATTTCTTCTACCATTTTGCACCACTGAAGAGGTTACAGCCTCGTGTGATCCAGCTTTTCTCTGCCAGCCCTAAATAAAACAGAATTTCTACGTTCTTCATTTTATCCTTGCTCAGCCTTCAAACTTTGGAAGCTTGATCCTTAATCTTTTTATGTCATGGTATTCTTCCTGGAAATGAAGGAAAATGATGGTGCAGTTCTCAGCTGTTGGCCATGTTCTGTGAGGGGAACACTCACAATGAAGTTCACTTACTGTTCCAGAGGAAAACAAATGTCCATTGAAAAACAAGTTGTTATTTTTTTCAAGCTCAGAGCAGCTCAACAGGCTGCTTCCCCTCAGATCAAGTGTCAGCAGCAGTGAAGCAAACACCTGACCAGAGCATATTTTATTAGATCAACTGTCAGGCAAATTCTCTTTTGCTTTTAAAAACAACACGGTCACACACACAGGGGAAAAAAAAAAAAGGAAAAAAAAAGGGGAAAAAAGGAAAAACAAAACAGGAAGGACTTTTCCAGGTAGGTTTCTAGAAGATTGCTTTAAAAAGCTTCCAAGTTCTAAATAAATGCCATTAAGGGAAGCACTGTGCAAGAAGACTTAAGAGATGCTGAATGTTAACACAGCCCATGCAGCAAACCATAACCATGTACCTTCTGCTTCGTTTTGCTGTGTCTAGGCTAGAGTGGGATAAAATATGTACAAAATAATTCCGCAAAATCAAGCTCTGTTAAAAAGTAGCTCAAATATTTGTATTCTGGGTGGCTCAAGCATCAATATACGTTCAGCATTCAGTAGAGAACAGCCTGGGGTTCACCTTGTCCTCCAGACCCCCAGCCATGAGGACAGAGGAGCTGCTGGAGCCCACCAAGCTACCCCCCTGCCTACACAGACTCACAGAATCCACTGGGTTGGAAAAGACCTCTGAGATCATGGAGTCCAACCCTTGACCCAACCCTGCCGTGGTTCCCAGCCCATGGCACTGATGCCGCATCCAGTCTCACCTTCCACACCTCCAGGGATGAAGAATCCACCCCCTCCCTGGGCAGCCCATTCCAATGGCTGAGCACTCCCTCTGGAAAACATTTTTTCCTGATATCCAACCTAAACCTCCCCTGGCACAGCTTGAGACCGAGCCCTCTTGTCCTACTGCTGGTTCCCGGGAGAAGAGACCACCTGGCTCCCCCCTCCTGTCAGGGAGTTGTAGGGAGTGCTGAGGTCTCCCCTGAGCCTCCTCTTCTCCAGGCTCAACACCCCCAGCTCCCTCAGCCTCTCCTCACAGCACTTGAGCTCCAGTCCCTTCCCCAGCCTAGTGGTTCTTCTCTGCCCCTGCTCCAGCCCCTCCACGTCCTCCTGACCTGAGGGGCCCGGAGCTGGACACGGCACTGCAGGGGTGGCCTCACAGCGCTGAGTGCAGGCCAAGACCCCCTGCCCTGCTCCTCCTGCCACACTGCTCCCGGGGCGTGTCCACTCTGCTCTCAAAGCAAGGATCTGCTCTGAAATCTCACCCTGCAGCTACTGGGAATGTATGTGTGGGGTGCCCGGTGACCTGCACAACAGCCATGGCTTTGGGACACCAGTTCTAGTGCCATCCAGGTGTTCCACATGCCAGCGTGGTGCCATCCTACCCATTAAAATCAGCACCCTGCAAATTCGCAGGAAAGGTGCCCACCAACTTCACTTGGGGTTTACTTTGGTTTTCAAAGGACTTTAATTACATTTACAGCTACTCCAAGAACTCTTTACATTACAGACTTTCACATGAAGAAAACCAGTTGGTTTTTTCTCCTTGCTTTAATGGGCCTGTTCCTGACATATTTCTTTTGCAAAGGTGTGACATTTTAACACGGGCTTGTGAAGAAAGAAATGCTATTTAAAGGAAGGTATAGATTTTTGTAAAAGAGCTGATTCAAAAGGAGCTGAAAATAAGCCCTTAAAATCTTTGAAGAATTATATTGCTCAGGTACAAAATACCAAGAAAACTGACTACTTTCCAGGCAGCAGATTAAACAAGTGGCTTTGATATTTATAAGACAATGTCACTTGATTTTCCCTTCCCTTATTTTAAATATTCAGATTTGGAAGTAGCAAGAAGCTTCTCCATGTGTTCAGACACGAAGAGTGAAATATTTCCTGAGAGGAAGGGAAAGGTTTTCTGTTAACCCTTGTGATGTCTGGTAAAGAAAGCAGCAGAAAAGGGGATGGGAATGATGGCTCACATGCTTGAAACTGTTTTTCCAATTAAGACATTTTTCAAGTATAATTATTAACAGATTTTTGACCTGAGTCAGACAAACCCAGAGCTGCTTTCACCGTGGTTTTTTTCCTGGAATTAATACAGGCCATTTTCAGGAAGGAGGGAAGCAATGTTTAAGAAATATTAGTTCTTAGAGAAGAACTAACTCCTGCACCAATAGTCAAGAATTTGGCCAGCATACTTTGGAGACAGTAAAGAAATTATACATATAAATATATATATATAAAAAATATATATATATAAGGCTAATGTCAAGATGCCAGTGAGCATAAGGAATGCTCTCAGAGGGATAAGGAATCAGAGCATTAGGAATGCTCCCAGAGGGATTTTCAGAAAATAAGGGCCATGGGTCTGAACCTGTGTCTCAAATCCACTCCCTTTTATGTCTCCGCACTGCAAGATACAAATATTGGCTCTGACTCTTTGGTACAAAATTGAGATTAAGAGGGCAGGACCTGTTTCTGAGCCAGTGTGGAAGCAAAGGGCAACCTTTGCTGTACAATCACCAAAGTTCATCAGAGCTTTATCTCCCTGAGCAGCAGCTGCCACTCACTCACCTCAAAGTCTTTCCCAATCTCTCTGGACCTTTTCTGCCCATTATTCTTTCCATATCACCACTTCTTGCCCTAGGCTTTGATATCTCATTCTATCAGCTTACTTTCTCTATATATATGTATTTATTTGAGTCCCATTTGCCGAAATGTATGAGTTTTAAAATAATTTTATGAGCGAAAACGGCAGCATCTTAGATAACACCAGCATCTCTGGTATCACAGACATAAACAGTAACATTCAGTTTTTTTCCTTTCAGATTTCTTTTAAGAGCCACCCCAGGCCTCATTTCCCTGGATCATTGTGGCTCTCACTATGTCCTGTCTTCTGTGAATTTCAGCAGCTGGCACCCTCGAGTTTCTGCGGTTGAAAGGAAAATTAAATATACCCCATTTAATCAGCCTACATATGCTCCGGTTTTCCTTTATGCTGACTGTTTGGGTATAATGGCTTGGCTTTTATTCGCTGTTAATGGGCCCGTAATTGTTTTTGATAAAATAATGCAGTGTTTGTTCAGCTCTGCAAAACAGAAACACGTAAAAACACGAGCCAAAGGAGCTCTGTGTGCAGCTATTAAGAGGAATCTAGAAGGGTTCAGCAGCTAAGTGCTCCTAGTCACTATCGGATTAAATTAGCGTGTTTATTGAAGTTCTGAAAGGAGAATATGAATTTTAAAGTAGACCAAGTTGTTAGAATGTCATTTACTGTTATTTATCCACATTACTGCACCTCAGTCTTTGTTTAATGCTACTGAAGTTCCATATTCACAACATTGTCAACCCCAAGTAGTCAAAAGCCATGAGTCACCTCCCTTTTAATAAAAGCAGCTACTTAAAATCCAGGAGATCCACGATTATTTTTATTGCTGCTATTACTGAGAGAGCCTGGATGATTCCCTTGGGCCCAGTAATTAGGCTGCTGGACAGCTAAAATTATAGGGATTTACTTCCGTGAAAGTGAATGGAGAGGACCTGAGCTTCCCAAAGATCTCATGACCTTGGATCGGGAGCTTGGGAGACACAAAGTACCTCTTGGCACAGTAGAACCGATTTGCAGATCAAAAAGAGGCACATACCTCTATAACTCTGGCCAAACACTGAGCAAGAAATGAACACCAAGCATGAAAGAGTCAGGCAGTAAATGCTTTGAGGAGAACACAGCCATCTCTGGGTTCGGTGGGGGTTTTTTTGGGCAGCAATTTTACTGCAGTGATTTGCTGTTCAGGTTCTGCATAGAGACATTTGGGGATGCACCCCGAAAATCTGTCTGTTTTGTTGTTGCTTTTGACATCTCACAGAAATGCTACTTCTTCTATCTGTGTGACAGCAAATACATATTAAATAATAGACATTTAGTCTCTCCTCAGTGTGAGAAACACCATTAAAAGCAAGCAGTGGAATTCCTCATCGGACAACCCAAACCACGAGCACGAGAAGAGAAAACTTTTCATTCAGTAAACCCTAAAAATACCTGGCCTAGCCCCAAGTTATACAAGGTGCAGTTCTCAGGGTTTCTTCCCCGGCAGAGCAATTATACCCCCATTGTACTCTAATCTCATATTTTTAGCAATGAATGTATCCATACAAAAAGCTGATTAACTTCTCATCAGCACCTGGCACAGCTCAGCCTATTCTTTTACAGGTAAGCAAGAGCTGCCTTGGGTTGTTTCTTCTCTTGCCAGCAGAAATGCTCCAGTGAGCAACACAGGAATATTTATCCCAGGCACAGTATTGTTCTCGTGTTCACATGCTGATGTATCTGGAGATCAAACTGGAGGAATAAATTGAACCTGCTGAATGGTGGAAAGGTTTTCTCCCTTCCCTTTGGCAGGATGCCCTCACAGTTGATTGCTAATTTTTAAATATTAAAAAGTCTGTCCTGCTATTGCTAAACACATTCCTGAGGAGAAAGAGAAACTGGGGGGGGGGGGGGGGAATCAGGATTAAACCAAAGTATTTAAAATCTCACTTTTGTTAGAGAATAGAATTATGTTATGCTCCCCTCCTCACTATTTTATGAAGCAATGCAGAAACCACAAGTGTTTCCCACCCAGAGCAGCTCAAATTCCAGCACTGTGGCTGCTGCCTCGCTGGGTTTGTTGTTCCTGGTAACTCGATGGATTCGTTACTCCTTAAATCAGCATTATTTCTGTGTTCCTGATCTTCCCAGAGGCTTCTCCTGGCTATACATTGACAGCCAGTTGTCTGCTCAGGCTCTGACCAATAACCCCTGGGAATCTCCACCAAAACCAAACCCTTTGGATCCACGGAGTCACAAATGCCCCAAACTAAGACTCTTCCTCAACTTCCAACTTCAAAACTCCTCGCTATGAGAAAAGCTGCCACAAAAAAAAAAACACCAACAAAACAACCACAAACCCTATTCAAACACATGACAAAACTCAAAAGAAACTCAATTTCTGGAAGGAAATCATCTTTTTTTTAAAGTTTCAGTAGTTCATGGGTTGGGACATCACTTTTTCAAGTCTCTCACACACAGAGCTAAAGGACAGTGACATTTATCATGTCTCTGTAGGCAGAAATATTTGTAAATTAGGAGTAGAGCAAATGATACTTAGTGAAACACAACACATCGGGAGAAATAATGGGATTCCCGGCATGGAAAACTAATGCCTGATCCAATGGGGACTGGCAAAAGTGCTCTTTATAGACAATCTGCCATCACTAATTCAGCCCTTCACTTGGAGAAACTCTGCCATCCTCCACCAACCCAAAACACCCCAGTTCTGTGCCTCCCCCATGGAACAACCCACAGCTCACAGCTCGTAGAACCTTCCTGGAGACAGGAAAAAACTAGACAATATTATTCTTTTTTTTTTTTCCAATCAAGTATCTGAACATTTTTCATATGAGCAAAAACAAATGTAACTTTGGGTGGATTTTTTTAATTCAGAATGTCTTTGGTGGCTTTGTTTATTTTAAGAAGTCATGCCACGCTCCTACTGCATGATCACATCCTAATCCGTGATTACATTAATCACTTTCTAAATGACAAGGACATCCATGATCAAAGAATCTCACCTCTTTTGAATCCCAGTAGCCCCTGAAACAACCTGACACTGAGCTAGACAAGAGGCTTTGGTGTTAAAAGCAGAATCAGATTAGCAATTAGCCTACAGTTATTTTCCTTTCTTGATGATAATTTCAGTCCTTTCCCATTAAATCACGCTGAACGAATCAGGCACATTCTCAGCCAGTATCCTGGTTTAATCCATGCCCAATCCCTTCAGGAATCCCAGAGATACCCTGCACACTGGCTCTCTCCTGGATGGTCATTTCACATCCTCATGGCGTGCAAAAGACCATTTCTGCTGCCCCCAAATACGCTAATCACCCGTTTTTAAGAAATCCTTTGGAATTCTGCGTGGCATCCACGGCTGTGCGGGTCAGCGTGACAACCCTGACGCGCTCCTGATTCTGGCTGGGGCTGATTTCATTTCCACTGTCTTCCAAGCCCACAAACCCCGTTCTATTTCAACTTCCTAAGTTAATTCACGTTTTGGTTGGGTGATGACACGCTCCTTTCCCTCCGGTGGCACGCGCTGCAGGATGCAATCGAGGGACTGCAGGAATCGCCTCAGGAGGGGTTCTACAGCCCAGCTCTGTCCCTGCATTTCGCAGCATCACGATGTTCCCCCGTGAAGCTCAGGGCTCCACACTGCCCCAGCTTCCCAAGCTGTTTGCTCATTCTGCCGGCTTTACTAATTGGGAGCCCGGGCTATGAAATCCGAGCTAATTAAAGCTATCAGAGAGAAGGTGTGTGAGATGATTTCCCCGTGTCTCGATCCTCAGGTACGAGGAGCAACCACACTGGGGCTGTTCCCTTGCAATTACAGGAGCTGACTGCACTAAATTAACTCATTTAAATTCTAAACATGGTCTAACGAGGTGTACTGTAAACAGCACAAATACACAGAGAATGACCCCTCCCACAGGTGCTTTCCAGCAGGTGAAAACCCCCTCAGTAGTCACGGTGTTTCAGTGTAAAACTAACAAACAGATGTAAAAGGAAAGCTGGAAAAGGCATCCCCCCCTTGGGCCAGCAGCATTTTGCTCTTAGATTTCGACAGCAGATTCCTTCCAAACTCAATGTTAAGAAACTGCAGAGAGAAAATGACACTTGAATTAAATACAAACACAGCCAGCACAAACGACTGTCCCTGCCACTTGCACCCGGTGCTGTCGCACCACTACAAGTGCAAGACACTTCTATCCAGCTGTGCCTGCAAAATGTAGAGGCTTAAATGGACTTTAAGGAACTTTGCAGGTTCAGGATCCACAGTAACCAGCACCAGGCATGAGCTTCTAAGTGTCACACAGAATGGATCCCTCTTTGTAAAGATCTGGGCAGACTGGAGAAGGAAAGGTCTACCCAGAGTGGGAACTCTTCAAAGGAATGAGGTGAGAGTGAAAAGATGGACTAAGGAAGTTGCCTGGCTCAGTAGTGATTTGGTTGTGAGAAACCAAAGAGCAAGGGAATAGCAACAAAGAACCCACTGGGCGGCTTCAATGCACCAAACCTTCCCAGCAGTGAAAATTCTCTCTTGGTCAACAGAAAAAGACAGTCACTTCCAGAGGGAGCCGCTGGAGCTGTGCCAAGAGACACAACCTGGCTGGGCTGTCCAGGGTTTAATGAGTGAAATGACAATTAACGCAGAGGAACAACCCGACATGACCCACACAATACCTGGCTAATCCCTGGTCCTGGATTGCTTTAGAACTCACCCTTCCCAACAGTTTGCCTGTCAGTTCACTGGGGAGCTGCTACAGCCTGAAGGAGGCCCACAGTGGAGCACTAAGAGCATCTGAACTACCAAAAAAAAAAAAAAAATTTGTGCCTTTAGTGACTCCACATCTAAAGCTGAGGTGAGAAAGGCACAAGAAGTTCTTAACCTTCTGGGCAACCTCACACTCACGAGCTCCCCAGAGCCCTCAGTGCTTCCAGACTGGAGCTGAAATCTTCCTGCCCTGGCACTGCCCAGTGGGTGAAGCCCAGGGGACTCCTGTGCCCCACAGTGTGGGAAGGATGTGCCCACAGCCTTCTAATCTTAAAGGTCAAGTGTTCAGACCCTTCTGGGTTTTCAAGGGACTGTTTTGTTGGGACAATATCCAGGGGAGGTTCTTCCCCAAAGTCAACAGTATCCATTAAATAATAAAACCACCCTGCCTCAGACCCAAAGCTCACAGGAGGCAATAAAACTGTCCAGTGGTCACAAATCAAGGGCTTTAGGGTAATACAAACAACAACAAAACATTACTTGTGAAAACTCTGTGGCCAAAGCAGCGTGACAGCTGTGCCTCGGCACCAAACACGCCTGGGAGGGAACTTATTCGTCATACTTTTTAAAGAAGGAGCCAATTCCAGAGAGAGGTGGGATGAGGGAAGGCAGTCCAAGCAGGACTCCCAAGGCGTCATGCGAGCTGCAATGTGAACCAAGGAGGAGAGAAGAGCCTGACCCAACAGCTGAGCTCTGGCAGAGGGAGCAGCACCCAGGGCTCTGCACCCCGAGCCGAGAGCGCCTTCTCAGCAGCTTTCATCGTGGTGTTGAAGGAAACCCTTCCGAAGCACGGCGGGGTTTGTCCCTGCAAAGAAAGGGTTTCGTCCGCAAAGCACAAGCATCAGCAGGGAGCAGACTTTTCCTTGCAGGGGGCCTGATCCTGCTGCCACAGGTTGCTGATGCTCCAGCAATTCCCCAGGCTCCCCAAGCCACAGCCATCTGGGAGACTCTCTCCATAAGGACATTTTTCCACAGAGACTCATTTCCCACACACAGAACAAGGTTTGTTGTCTCTGCAGTGGTTAAGGTTCTGTTCTGCTTCCCTTCTCTCCCAGTGAATAAATCCCAATCCAGACACAGTTGCCCCCATGGTTACCAAACAAACTGTCAGCTCCCCAAGAAGCGGCTGCCGAGTGCAAGACAAAAACCTTAAAAAAAAAAAAAGGTAAAATATACAGAAAAAAATGAAGTATCACTGCTTTCTGCAAGCAAGAGAACCTTCTCAAACACTATACTGGTACTGAAACTGAATAGCATTTTTGCAATATTATGGGATGGCAGAATGCAGAGACAGCAAAGAAATGAAGGCTCAGTGGTGCAAGTGCTCTGCATGCAGGACTGCTGAATGGCTGCTCGACAGAGGAACAGTGCTAATTAAAGCACTGGTGCTTTGGAAGGTCCTCACTGAGAGAAGCAACTTGTAAGTATTAAAAAAGGAACTGTCTTTGAAAATTACCAGATCTTTAAACCTCTGAATTCCTTCCAAAATGCGTATTATATTTTTATTTGGGGGGAAAAAAATGATCTCAACTCCAACTTATGACTGGGAACAGAAACTTCGTCAGACTGGAAGAAGAATCAAAAAGACCTAAAGGAGATACTGTCTGATTAAACTGAGGCAGTAAAAACCACTGATACCAATATTTGATGGCAATAGAAGCAATTTCAGCACAACCAGTAGCAGCTCCTACAACCTGTGGGCTACAACCCTGTGCCACCAAACTCAGCTGCTCCTGGGGAAAGAGTGGTAATGCCAGCCCAAAGTGTTACCAAACAAACACACTGGCGTAGCAGCTATCAAGAACTTATGGAGGCAGCATGAAGAAAATGAGTGGAATGTATTTATTTTTAGGGAAAAAAAAGCTTTTGAGAGATCCAAGCTGAGTGTGGGACAGCAGAGAAGTACAAACAGAACAAAAAAACACCCCAAACCAGCTCTAATGAGTTTGTCCTTGAGCCCTTGTAAATAAACATCTAGTTAGACCCAGGAAGGAGTAGGAGGAATCCTACAAATATCTGCAGGGAAATTCAAACCCAAGCAGAACCGACCACCTAAATGCCGTGTGTCAGAAAGGTGAATTACCTGAACCAACCTCACTTGCAGATCTCACTGCTGTTGCCTTTTTAATTACACAGAAAGGTTAATAAAATCTACCAGAAATACATTTATCACACTTCAAAGACAAGACTCTGCTCAACTCCAGTTCCATCCTGCAGCAAGTGCCTAAGACAGAATTAATAACCTGTAACTTAAGAATCTTTCTTTTTAGTAATAAATACAGAGAGATATTGCACATAAACTCTCCCCCGGGGGCTACAAATTTATGCTGCAATGATTAAAGTCAACAGCAGCAAAGCTCTCACACTTTCCCAAAATCCTGTTGATTCTTTCAGGCAAAGCTCTTGAAGTTACACAAGCAAAACCAAGTTACCCTCCTGTAGGGCAACAGTGTGGGGGCTAAAAATAGCACAAACAAGCCCAAGTTGCTGGGTTGGAGTCCTTGGATGTCCTTCTGCCCACATCCACTAGTGTCTTCTCTCTTATTTAAGCTCTAATTTCATCTGCTTTGGCTCTTCCCGATGATGAATGTTTAGGCAGCAGGTGAATTCCAGACTGCACTGGCTACCAGTGCAAGTTTCAGGCCCCAGTCTAAAACTTGGTGGTGTTTTGGGACAACTTTCTCCCTTCACTGGGGGAACCAGCAGCAAGAAGGCTCAAGAGATGATCCAGTGCTGCGGCCACACCGAACGCTCTCCTATCTACCCCAGGACTAGCAAAAGTGGCTCAACAATGGTCTTATTTTGGTTGAGAAATGTCAGCAAAGTGGGCACAAGACTCAGCAACCAAGAGTTGATTCTGTTTGTCCCTGCAACCTGAGGTTCAGCTCACGGCTCCTGAAATAATGCCAAAAGACAAAGATACCTAAACTGGCGTCCAGGGCCGGGGCTTCCCTCGAATGCAGTTACATTTCCAGGTCTAAATTAAGCCAGACTTTCAAGTCTAGCTTGGGGAAGCCAAAAAGTAGGTTTGGGATCATTATGGTGTCCTTCCTCCAGGTATTATCAACATGCCCACCCCACAGTGATGTTTGTTCCCTGCTGCACACCAGACTCCGGAGCACAGCCAGCGGCACGTGACAGGCACAGCGGTGACATCACCTCGCCCAAAGAATTCAAAGGACATTCGGTAAACTCCAGCTTAATAAACTGAATACCCTGAGCACCTCCTTCCCAAGCCTGACAAAGCCTTAATACATGCAACTGATTCTAAATGCCTCAAAAGGTGCACAACAGTACCATGATGTCTGTTGTGTGATGTTTAAATTACGACCCTGACTTACTCACACTCTCCCTCCTTCACAGAAGCAAAGGTGTTGCTTCAGGACTGTGTCAGTGGCTCATCTGCACGCACTTGGCAGCGGTTCTGCTGGTTGCTTCTCTCTTCCAAGCACTGACAACCATCATGACACTTCTCAGCACTAGGGAACCCCATCTGCACTGGGCATTTTTTATTCCTTCACTGGAATAAAACTGGATTGCAACAGGAAGGGAATATGCCATGCACTTAGAGAAACACAGGGAGGAAAATGATGACAATGAGAGAAACAAAGGGAAAAGGAAAACGAAGGAAGAAGCTTCTGCAGGACAGTGATCCTGCTGCTGCAATCCCCTGCTCCAAGACAGCCCAAACCACCTCCTCCGATGACGGCACGAGCCACCTCCGGCAGCAGCTCCGGAATAGTTGACTGCAAGGCACGTTCCTCACCTCCCCAAACGCATTTATAGCCCATCTCGTACCCTGCCTCTGTACTCCCACACACCTACAGCGCTCAGGTCAGCAATTGGATCTCAGATGCTTTTTAGACTCCTGTTTACCTGACAAAGCGTCTCTTTCAGCAGCTGATTCCATGGCCCACAGTGTGATACAAAGCCTGTCCTGACCCGTGGCTGTCACATCAGATTTTTCTCATTGGTGGTGGCAGAACCCACAATAGTCCAATCCACTTTGGTAATGCAGCCAGGATAAGTGAAACCCTTTCTTAGTGAGAGCCCGAGGGAGAGCAGGTGAAATCCAATCATTGATCTGACAAGTAATTTGCGGCTTCACTTGACGAAGATTAATTAATATTGGAAGAGAAATGGGAGCAGGGCCGATAAGCAGCAGAGATCACCGAGGGAACCGATAAACCAGAGGGATGAGTTTCACAACTACCAGGAGCATCAACAAACCATGGAATTTCAGAGTCTCTACAATCAGGACTGTGCTAAGGAGCAGCTCCAGCTCTGTGTCCGCAGGAGCTGCTGCTGATGGATCCCTCTGGAACGATGCTGAGTCCAAAGGAAACCATCCTGAGCCCTGATGTCCTCCCGAGTCCCACAGGTCAGCTCTGCCTACAGAAAGGTTTTGGAGTCCAGTCAGTACTGAGGCCCAAAGAGCAAACACCCAACATGTCAAGTCTCTTTCCACTTCCTTCTCAAAGCTTAAGTCTGACTTGGAATAGAAGTACACATTTAACTAGTTAAAAGCAGAATAATGTGACTTTCTGTACAAGCTGCTCCCACTCCAAGCTGCAGGCAGCCTGTGGAGGGAGCTGTACATCTCCCAGGCGGCATTCTGAGGAAAATGCTTCTCTTCCATCCCATAAAACATATCTGCAGGGGTTGGAGACACACCCAGAGCTTCTCAGAGAAATTAAAATTAAAACCAGTGTGACTATAAGCAGCTGGTGCTGGACGTGTACATGGCAACAGCACCCTCCCCACTTTTCCTAGGAACGGGAGTAGACAGCAAAAGGAGGCTGGAATCCAAGCTGCAATTTGGAGCACAACTCTGAGTGAAAGTGCTACCTCATTACAGAAATGAATTTTCAAACGACCAGATTAGAATAATTTAACTGGGTTCATCACTGTAAATTAGTGAATGTCAGATCCAAATTAGGCCAATATAAATGTTTGATGGAAGTTCACAAGTTTGTATAAACAACAATAAAATAATGACACTGGATTGTTTTGTAACATGCAAAATGAGCTTTTACTCTAATGAACTCTCCGCATACTTAAATTATTTCAAATTATTTGTTCTACCTCCATTTGTTCTGGTGTGTGAGATCACACTCATGAGGTGCAATTCTGATCCGCAGCAGCTCGGAGCGAGGTGCAAAGTATTGTTCAATATTTAACCGTATGAAAAGCATAAATATAAAGCAATTTATGGACAAGTAAAATCACAGTGGTGACTGGAAAACACTCCCAGGAGGTGCTCTGAGTCAAAAGGAACACGTGGAGATCTCAGCAGAAGGAAAATTCAGCCCCGTTGCGGGTGCAGAGCTCACCCCCCGCAGCACCACGGGATGCACAGGGCAATTAAACAAGCTGAGGACGGAGCCGAGACCTCCTCTACCAGGAGCAGCACTAACACCCGAGCCTCTCCTGTGCCAGGTGCTGAACCCAGCTGAGGAGGGAGATCCCGAGCACCGACTGCCAGCTGGGCAGCCCAGCTGAGACAAGGGAGCAAGACCTCCAAGTCTGGCTTGACAAATATGCGGGATTAGACATCCAGGCAACAGGAGGAGGAGGCAGCTCCTGCCTCCAGAAGAGCAGAGTGGGAATGGCTCCCAGGCAGGGATTTGCAGCATTTCATCAGCCAGGCAGCCACAGGAACACTTGACTGAATTTGGACCTTGGTGAAGAGAACTGTGACTGAAGCCAAAGGCAGATGCACGAGGAAACGCAACACCGAACAAACGTCATTTTTCCTCTTTCCAAGATGGATCTGTCTTAATGGGTTTGTTCTTGGACATCCCCTCGGAGCAGCAGTCGTGTCCCCCTTGCTCTGGGAATGCCTGGCTTGGATACAGGCTTTGCTTTTGTGTCTCACTCTGGAGTTTAATCCTACACAGCAACCATACCCTGCACCAGTCAGTGCTAGTAATTGTCTGCCTCGATAATTAATTAATCTTGTTGGTAAAACATCTTCATTCTGTGTACATGCATTTCCACGACTTAATCAAAGTGGGATCTCCATTAAGAGACAGAAGAAGAGCAACCTGGAGAAAACCAAAGCAAACCCCAGACAAGACCCCGCCAGAAGAACGAATCCTTGCTCTGCACCCTCACCTTTTTACCAGATACTTTTATCCATCACTTTTTGCTATTATTCTTTTAAACTCAGGTGGGTTCATGCACTATAATTCAGATGGCAGATCACATACAGGCTTCATATACAGAAGCTTCTTTCTAAGTTAGAGAAGAAATAATAAACATTTTCTCAAGTGACTTTTGGTGACTTTATCTACCCACAGGTGCCCGCTGGGACTCCTGCAAGCACCTCCTCCCGTCACCACCGAAACACCTTTGCGGGTCCTCTTCCGACTCTGAACTGGGCAGAAGCTGGAGGAGTTCCCAAGGTCCCATCTCCCTCATATGTTCAGCTTAGTCCCTTCTGTGTGTCTGCATTTAATCTTGGTACTGGGCCTTCTGACATTTTGGAAAACTCGAGGCTCTGATGATCTGACTCAGATGCAACCCCAGACTCGTAGACACCCACGTTGTGGGGGTGGATTCTCAACTCTGCTTCAACTTTCTCCCTTCTTTCAGCGTTACATAACAAAGCTATTTCAGTCTCTGCCATCAAACACTGAAATTAAGAAAAGCCACGCTTCAGAACTGAATATAAAGTAACTTCTTGATGCTGATGTTCCCAGCAGGGACATTTAACCATCGCCACTCACTGCCAGGGGCGCTTGTGCAAATGGTGTGTGACAAATCTGCCCTCACCACCCTTTTTTTAAACAGAAAAATTGCAGATACACATTAATATTTTAATGTGCAAACTCCAGAGAGTGTATGGTGTGCCATCACTGCGACTTGCCCAATATCCCCACAGTAATTTCTTGGACTTGGGGTTTTAGATCTAGTCTTTTATTCCAACGACAATAGTCTTTTATTCCAACGACAATCTCTGAGATTTATGATAATACAACAGAAAAAAAGCTTAATGCTAAAACTCAAATGCCTAACAAAAGAGTAACTGGAAATTATATTAAAAAAGCAGCCCTTTCATATTTTACTGACAGTTTGGCTTTGAGCAGGGGAAGCTTGCCAATTACTTTTTTGGATAACCTATTGTAACAATGCTGATTTTGAAAGGAAAGGCGTCATTTTACAGTACAGTTGCAAGAAAGGAAAAGTAGGCAATCCCCACAAGCAAAGAGAAAATAAAGTGCTCTCTCCTCTGGCTCTGAACAGAGGCAAATGTTATTTGTTTTAATGAAGAATGGCTCATAGAAATCCTCTTTGGGTGTGTTGTTTTTTTTGGGGGGGGAATTTTGTCAGATCATGTTTTAAAGCATTCCCAAATGTTTTATATCGTGTAGAAGACCCAATCCATTGTCTAACATGTAATGAAAGCGTCCAGATTCATCTGTAGAGCAGAGAGTACTTGCAAAGTTAATGGCTTTTGATAAATGACACCCCCTTCCCCAGCTGTCCTGAACTTGCTGTGGTGATCACACATCTGTCTCCCTTCCCGCTGGAATGCTCATCCCTGCTACCTCCAAGCCCTGAAAGCTCTCACCTGCCAGCTGATATTAAGCAACAGCCTGACAGCAGAGGGAACAAAATAAAATGAATCTGCGCAATTCAGGAGTAACTGGAAATATTCCTCGAGAGGGAGAGATTAGCACAAGAGTGAGTGCTGGTCATTAAAGGCTGTCCAAACACTCTGCACTGGAGGTCCCTTGGATTTCTCCTCTTCCTGCTCCAGGAAAAGTGCTCTGCTTGCAGAGCTGGCTCTATTTTTATCCTCTCTGAGCAACGGGATTCAATGGGTTTCACGCTGCTTTAACACACCGTGCCCTGGAGAATTCTCTCTAATGTTACGTAGTAAAGTGCTTACAGCAAAAAGAGAAGCAGGGCCACACATTTTTCTCAGAACCAGGCTGGACTTTACCTGTCACCAAGCTGGTACTGAACAGTGCTGGACATTGCAGGGAACAGAGTCGCCCACACCACTGCAGGGAAAATACAGACAATATCCCAATTTACACCCAGGCACAACTCAATTGTAGGAGAGTGAGGCTGTTCACCAAGTCAAGAGCTACAGTCTTGGGAGATAAGATTTGCTCTCACATCCTGCACTGCTGCTGCCAGTACAAACGCTTCTATCTGCCTGCAAAAACCCTCTCCCAGAACCAGGCTGCAAAGAGCTTCAGGAGCTTGGGAGATTCAGCCCATCCTCCACCAGCGAAACGGTGCTGAGAATTGTGTATTGAAAACCCAAGAGAATTTTATCAAGGAATTCAGATCGGGAACAACAGACCTACAGGTGTCCCCAGACCTCAGCTTAGTGTTAGCTTTCCTGTGAGGTTCACCACAAAGCCTGGCCTTACTGAGAATAAGGTGCACTCACCAGGGTGGAGTTTATCCTCTCCTGGGAGGGCAGGGACTGGGGCTAAGCAAGACCTCAGCTCCTGCACGTGCTGTCTCCAGAGAAGCAGCTCATCCATACAAACAGCCCTGCCTGGAAACACAGACCCAGTGCCAGACCGTGCGTTGCAGCCCCTCAGCTGAGGCTGTGGGGCAGAGATGGAACATCATTCCTTATGGCTGCACTCCCTCCTCATTCCATGCTTCCTAAAGGCCTCCCGGCTTTCTCTGCTGCGAGTTACAGCTACAACATGCCATCCCCCAGCCGGCCTGGAATCAGCCTGCAAACTCAGGCACAGCTTCCCCTGGAATAACCCTGGCAGGTACACCCCAGAGCTGTCCCAACATCCACAGTGGAACTTCCAGCACAGCCCCATGGGAGTTATCCTGACTAATGATTTCATCTTAACATCAGAGTCCTGGCTTTGCCCAGGAGACTCCCCACACCAACTGGATGTGAAGACCCACGTGTCTTGGCTTTACACGGCACCTTCCCAAGGAACAGCCAAGGGTTTGTATCCCGTAGCTGATGCTCTGCTCAGCAGCTGCTGAGGGATGTGATGGATGGTGTTTCCTGAGCCCTGCTGCTGGCAGGGAATGGTGCTGGCACACAGCTGTTCTGGCCTGATAAGGAGCTATAAAAGTGAGCTGGTGTCCCATCCAATGAACCACTTCACCAGCACCGTTCAAAACCCAGGGAGAAGGCAGTGGGTGGAGAAGGAAACAAAGGAGGAGAGGAAAGAATGTGCCTGAGGCTCCAGGCCTGTGTCAGAAACAATGCTGAGGCTCAGAAAGCCTTCAGGGACACTCGAGGCAGGCAAGTGCCTCCTCTGGAGCTGGCTCAGGGTCCCTTCTCCACGTGGGAAGGTGCAAAGGTCTCTGCCAGCACCGAGGCACAAGTCACTGCAGACCAGACGCCTTCCTGGCACGATGTGAAGGTTGGCAGCAAATTCTTACCAAGAACACAGGCGTTTTTCTCACTGCCCTCTTTGTTTGGCAAATTTTTTGTTCCAATTTTGCCTAATTGTCATAAAGCATATGTACACATTTAAAAACACATCAGTCAACGGCTCAGCACGCTTGGAAATCCATATTCAACAGGGGATGGGAAACTCAGCCTTCGCAAAAAGCCTGGGACTACTTCCCTTGTGGAAAGGGATTTAATGTGTTCTGAACAGTTGCTATTAATTAATCATCCAGTTAAGTATAAAACTAGTAAATATCAAACCAGATCATTTATATAAAGTGAAGCACACACAGAATGCCAAATAATTTCCCCTCCTTTGAAATCAGACACGGAAAACCACTGGAAGAAAGGATGCAGTGCAAGCAGGACCCGATAACCAAGGAAGCTGCAAAATAAGATCAAACCCCAAAACCTTCATGAATACTCTTTTCTGGACAAAATGGACTATAATAATTTCTCCCATTCCCTTCAGAGGGATTATTTAAGTGCAAAGTTATCCACGTGCCTAAAAATATTTACAGGAACGGAGGCCTTCCTGTCAATTGAAAATAAATGAATCAGCTCAGCTGGTGTTACACCTCTTTGGAAAACAGAATACATGACACTGTCCAAGTAAAAGATGGGGTCATCCCATAATCTCCATGAATGCAATTCTTGATGAGGTCATGAATAGTATCAGTTCTCATTATATTATCTCACGGCTGTTCGAAGCCATTCTACATCTCAGGGTGCACGAGCGGAATATCGCTCCATCCGGAAATACATTCCTTGAAGGAAGCGATTCAGTTCATGCAGAAAGTCTAATCCCCAGGAAAAGGTTCTGCAGACTTCAAAGCAGCCTGCAGTCCTTGCAGGAAATGGTCGTAATTATCCATCCCTTCAGCACGTCAGAAATACTCATTTCATCGAGGTCAGGCACTGAGATCCACTCCAAGGACTCACTTTAAAGCTTCATTTCTATATATTGCCCCCTAAGTCTGTGTTTAGTGTGAGCACCAAAAAACAGGTTGTTAGGGATGAAAACTACACTCAAACCCATTAATTTTAAGATTTAAGGAGCTTTGTCTGGCTTTCTACATTAAAACACACTTTTCACCCAGCAGCTGAAGTCAATTTGAAGCTCGTGCACGTAGAGAGATTCATCATCAACAACCCCAAAAGAGCAAAAATCAACTCAGAAACAAGCAAGTGTGTTCTTAACTGCTGTTACTCTCATCTAGGGTCAGATACGTCCTGTCTCTCCATCACAGCCATGCAGCCAGTGCTGGCATCCTTAGGCAGCCCGTTCAGAGCACGCCTATAAAACACACAATCCCCCGGGGTTTAATATTGATGAATTATAAGTTTTATCCAGCAGTCCTACAGGGGTAAGGGGAGTTCCTAGCAAGGTTTTTGCAGTTTTAGCAGGAAACTTTTAAAGATGAGGCATCCCTGCCTAAACAGAAGGAGAAGTGGATGTAATCAAGAGACTCCTTAATTGCCTTTCCCGTGGCTCACTGCAGAAAAAAGCCCACACCTTTATTCTGCAGATACTAATTTCAGAGCATGGTATTTTTAGGGAAGAGAGAAAAAAAAAAAAAAAGGAGAGAGGGAAAAAAAGCCATATGACTGACATATATTAATTAAGCCCTGCTGTGATGTTTATTAGTTTGGGAATAATTATTTAATCAAGAAGGAGCTGCCAAGCTTTTGATTCAATGCTGATGACTAGATATGTTCAAAAAGATATTTGAAGGCAGCTGAAGGAGGAAAAAAATCCAGAATAATTCATAAGAATTTGAAAGCATAAGAACACTGACCTTGCATTTATTAATGCTTCAAGTGTGAGACCTTTAGCTTCTTTTCTGAACAAACACCATTTTGATCTGCAAATGTTTATTGGCATAACTGAGCCAAACATAGAAACACCCCGTAACTACCTGAAGGAAGCAGGATAAACCACCTGGCAGCTCCCTGACAACCTGGGCTCCATGTCCTTCCACTGTTCCCACAGTGTGATGGAAAAACAAGGAAATCCAGAAAGATAATAAGGAGAAGGAGGGAGAATGGTCCAAATACAAAGCTTTTATGATTTCTCTGCGGTCAAGCAAATGTCATGGTGGATTAAAAACCAGCTAAAACCCCACATACAACATACATGCAATAAAGCACACACGTGTCTTAGAACTGTCATGTCAGACACATCCCTAAGGGATCTGAATCAGGGGAAGGGATGCACATGAGGGATCTTTCCTTTCTGGACAGTGTTTTCTCTGTCTTTCTGAAAGCCAGCTACTGAACTGTGCTTGGGGCTGTCAGTTCAGCAGTTCATTTGTGCTTCCCTAGGAGTGCTCTGAAGAGGCTCGAGCTTGTGCCAGCAATGTTAGAGCAGCTCCGGTTCTCTCTGCAGTGGCAGGAAGAACCTGCACCCAGGCACGAAACCAGGGCCTTCACAAGAGTCTTGCTGCAGGGGGGTTAACAACAGACTTGGCTTCCTCCTCTCGAGGTAACCGTCTTCTAATTTTAAAAGGAGTGGGAGATTCCGTGAGGCTGAACTTCACCGAGGGGTTTGTCTGTCAGGGCGCGGAGGCGCAGCGGGAGCTGAGGTGGGAGGAAGGGATCACGGAGTAGGAAAGGTGCCCCAGATCTCCCGAGCGTGGTTTTCTCCTTCCCAAGCAAACCAGAACTCAAACTTGCCATGTCTGGGGACTCTCTCTCGAACATACCATTGGGGACATCATTTCAAACCCACCCCCTTTGTCAACTCAGGCTTGGGATTTTAGTCTTGCTCTGCTTCTAACCCTTACCACGAACACCTTTTCCAAGGAAGCCAGCAGTCTGCACTCACTAACAAGGTGCAGACAATTTTAGCAGTGCTATTTCTTGAGGTTCTGTCAAGAGGATTCACACTGGCAGGGCAAGGGGTAGAACTCACCCCAGATCACACACAGTCCACCTCCTCCCACCTCTTGTGTGTGCCTGGGTATCACAGCCAACCCTAGTTCTGCCTTTCCTGCACTTCTGAGGAATTCACTTCTGCATACTAAGTTTTCTTCCAAGACCATTTCCTGTGTTTCACTTTCCCAAGGAAAGTTAAGCACAGAATGAAATGCCTATTCACTGATTTCTAGAGTAAATCATGAACAACAGCAACCTGGAATAAATCCCTGCACTAAAAGGAGCACTCTTTACACAGCTGACTAGTACATGGTGATTGATTTAGGAGCAAAGTCTAATGAAGATAAAAAGTTTCTATTTTCACTTGTTTAATTTCATCCACAGCACAGGACAGGTTTGCTTTGAATGGCCAATATATGCTCAGTCTACAAACAGCCTGGTCTCCACTGAGGTTTTATTTCAAAGCTGAAAACCCATTTACTCGAGACAGGATTTCAAGGAGTGTCTAGACTGCTCTTCACCCAGGTGTCATCTGTTAGGAACACAGCAACAGCTTTACACTGTGCAGCAAATAACCCAGTGCAGGGTGCACAACGACCAAAGGATCGTGCACAAGATTTTCAGGAGGCAATGAAAGGCCTGCACAACTTCAGATGAATGCCAGAAAATTCTGGTCAAGAGCAATAGCTTGTTCCATAGATTCAGCATCTTTCAGGGCACCCCTCTCAGCAAGGACTGCATGCATGAAGGCTCAGACCTAGTCTCCTTTTCCACAAAGGACTTTCACCAGCACACAAAGGTGTGTGCTTTACCCCTACCTGCACAAAAACAGACTCGAGGCTGAACTGGGTCAGTGTGTCACTGTGACAGCAGGCTTTGTGCTGAAGACACATCAAGCACAGAAAAGAGACCACGAGGCCAACAGAAAAATTAGATCTGCTTTTGCTCAGGCACAGGCTTGGAAGAAAAACAAGCAGAGCAAGTTGCTCATCTGTTGCCTTTTGCATTATTTTGTGCTGCTTCATTCCTCACTTCAAGTGCTCTCTGATGCCTCCAATGGCTCTGGGTTGGAGCATCATCATCCCCATCTCCCCACAGGCAAACACAGCAACACCAAGGCAGAACCTTCTCCTCCTGCAGGTCAGGACCACGACACGTCTGACAGACACAGAACAACGAAGGACACCCAGATGTGCGGCTGTGGTTTGGTTTGGCATCTCAACAGCCTCTCGGGACCATCCCTCCCTCCCTCCTTCTCCCCTTGCTCTTTGGACAGCTGTGGATTCAAGGGTGCATCTAAAGCTCTCCCGGCACACAGCTCTTGGTCCCATTTGACAGTAATCCTTCTGGTCACAGAAGAAATAATTAATAGAAATAACTTTTTTGATCTTGCAATTGTGACCAATTACCTGACTGCAGAGACAGACATAGAAAAGCATTAAAAAGTCTGAAGGACTCCTTTAATGGCTTAACATGTGAGGGGAAGCAAGCAGGAATCATGCTGTGAACACAGCAGTGTTAGGGCTTAAAAATACAATGCCTGGTTTATTAATTTTGATGAAGGTCCCTGTAGCAGAGTTAGGTCTGTCTAATTTAAGAGAATAAAACATATTTAATGCTGATCAATCTTACTGAATACACAAGCTGAGCTCTGCAGCACCCAACGGAACCACTTTTCTGTGTACAGCATGTTTCTAAGGAGATGCCTGAGCCCTACTGGACTGAAAACTGCACAGGCAGCTGTGGAACAGACTCAGCAGAACCTGCCTTCTGAAGAGCTGAAACCCCAGGCTGCTGCCTGCTCTGCTGGAGGTGGCATTTCTGCTTCCTATGGACGGAGCCAAAGACCCATTAAAACCAGGTTGTCCTTCAAAGCCTGTATCACCCCTCACGGTATACACAGCACTGCAAACAAGGTATCCCAGCACTCCTACCCCAGACAGTGGTTCAGTCACTGCAGGGATTGTGCAAACAATCTGTGGGCAACAGCACCGAAATGATCAAGACAAAGAGATGGAACCATGGCTGTGAATCAGGAATGAACCTTATCTCAGGTAAGCCTTGAGATCTGTTTGCCTGCCTACAGCTGGCTCAGGGAAAGCAACGAGCACATCAAATATTCCTTTTCCATTACCACTGGAAGGGTGTCTCCCTCCCTTAGAAATTGAGTTGGACACTTTATCTTTCTCTATTTGCAGACTGATACAAAAACCTGGGGAGCATCTCACACAGTAGAGAGGTTTATAATCACAATGTGAGATTGAGCATGAAGCTCCACACAGACCCACACAGCACAGAATGCCAGTTCAATTTTGCTGTTTAAAACCTGGTGCCTCTCAAGCAGAGTGGACATGAGCAGTTCTTGTATCTCCTGCCTGCAGCAACAGGGTTGGAATAGAAATGGGAGCCTGAAAACCATCTTGGCTTTACTTCACATGTGGAAACAGCTCTGACAGTGACTTAAAACTGAGCGTTATTTTGTGGTAATAAATGATGCTTCCTCTTCTCTGTGCCCAAACTGTCTGAAATGTAAATATTCATTCTTCCTAATACTTTACAAATAGTCAGTACAGGTATAAATTTCAGCAAGAGCTGAGTCTTGGGAAATAAGAGAAATCAAATTCTGGCACTGTACCAGCACACTGCGCTAACCAATGGTGGTGAATCTTTTCTATCACCATTACTCTCAACCCCAAACCCTCTCCAGTTTAAATAAGGAAGAGTGACACAGGTTGGGAAGTATCCTGCACTACTGATGTGGAATTGGGAGTGAGAAATTAGGGTTTAGATGCACCTCTACCCAAGTAACACGTGTGCTCAGCTGTTACACAGCCTGCCTTGCTGTTTGCCCAGACAACAGTACTGCACTGCTTGACCCTGAAACGTGCCATGAAATTCCCAACGGGAAACCAAGAAAACCTCTGTAATACACAAAGAGGATAGAGAAAAGGAGGAAAACCCCAGCCTTGCTGCCTTGAAAACGAGAGGCTTTTCCTCCTGCCTGCTCCACGTATTTGGAGGGCTGTGGTCAGGGCCAGGGTAAGGATGAAGCCGCACCGTTTCCCTGGGGCACAGTTCTCCCTAAACACCCACTTGCCAACACCTGAAACTAGAATCAGCTTTCCTAGAATCAGCTTAAATCCAGTGGAAGTGCCTATATCCACGGTGCAGGGAGATGGTATCAGCTGCTGGGGAACTGGGATGTGTCTGAGTGCGCCCCAAGAACTCCCCACTCCTGCCCAGGTTATCTCAGGCGTTGCCCTCTCGAGCTCAGTGTTTTGATGCACGAGCAGGAGCTGAGCGAGGGCCAAAGCACGACATCGGCACGGGAGTTAATGCCGGCAGCTCCAGCCTTGGGAAACACGCAGGAGGCAGCCAAATATCCTCCCAGCAAAGGGGAACTTGGCTCAATCCAGCTCAGTGTTTATATTGCCGAGGGACTTGGCTGCGGTTTTCCAACCGGCGCCCGGACCCACGGAAAGCTTTATCCCGCTTTCCTTGTGTTACCCTTCGGGACAGAATGGGACTCTGACATGAGCAAGGGCTACACACCCACTGCCGTGCCTCGACATTCCAAGACACGTTCCAGACCCTGCAGAGAAACTGCAGGCAAAGCCTTATGGTGTCTCTTGTGAGGGCAGCCTTTGTGCAGGCTCCAGAAGCTGAAAGCCCCGAGTGCTCCGTGCAGCCGACACCGTTCCCATAATGGCTGTGGACATCCACAAGCAGCACAAGCTTTGGAGCACGACCTGGGATCCTCCCAGCTAGCTCCAGACTTCCCAAGTATTCCCAGCCTCAAAACATCTCCCACTGCTAACACTGGGCAGAGCACTCAAGGCTTTACTTCTGTTAAAACATGATTAAAAAAATACTGTCCTTCTGTCATAATTAGTGTCCCAATAAAGAAAATTTACTCAGGTTACAAAAGCCACAGCGTTTTAAAAGAAGGCTTCCTCTTCTTCCTTACCTCCTCACTCATGTTTGTGGAGTATTTCACACCCATTTTGGCTCAGCTGATAAAGTAAACTCATAAAATGCTCATCTGACACTGGCTGGTCAAATAAAACAGCAGAGAGCAGCCTTTGAGGTAAAATCCAGTCCTGCCTAAGAGCAAGCTAAGAGAAAATGAGAAAAAAGGACAATTACTGTAACACACAACACACATCCCACTCTGAAGAGCAGGTTCCTCTTCCAGAGAAGTACCTAAGATGTCAGTGAGCCACATCCCCTATAACCACACAGCACATCTTGGAACTTCATCAGAAAGAGTTAAAGTTTAACAAATATCATAAGAGGAGAGAGATGAAGACTAAGCACAAGCTTTCAAAGGCAAATGCAAGCAGGTGATCTTAAAAGACTGTTTTGAGCAACTTTAAATCAGTCTATATCTCCATAAATGTCACTGTAACGTGACCAGGAGAATCAAGTCCAGCCTTCCATGCTGTACCAAAACCAGGGGAGAGGGGAGAAAAGGTAAATTGGAATTTAAGGTGTGTTCACGTTTAATTACCCAATTACTACAGTTTGATCTTCCTGATCTGGACCCGAGGAAAGGGCAGTTTCTGCTCCACCATTACTACAGTTACAAATTACAGTCATGGACAAGAACTAGTTGCCTGCAGTATTTATGGCTGGGGACATTCCAGTGAGTATTTCCAACAGACTCATCCAACACTGCACAACTGGCACCACTTTTTATCTTTAAGTGAGAACCTCTCCACAACAAACCGCAGAGAGTAAATATCTGGGTCTATTTAAAATGATTTGAGTAGAATTTTAGCAAAACAATTTACTCAGCCTGTTCCTGCTGCACTAAATAACAATCGACTTTTCATCCCGATTTTATTGGTGCTGCTGGAGGAAATGAAACCAACTCTTCATGGCAATTCCAAACAGGGAAGCTCCCCCCCCTAAAATTTTCTTCTCCCTTGTTAAAATACTCTTTCCTTTTCAGAAAAGCAGTGAAAGGGCCTTGTTGTTACTGTCACACCACAGAAGAATGGAATTCTCTGATCCTGGCAATGCCACCTGATCAATTCAGTGCTGCAGATACACCCTCCAAGGGCACCCCTAAAGCCTAGAGGGACTTGAAAAACTTCATTTTACATGTCACACATACAAGCTGATGGAACAAACTGCAAAGATTCAGAGTAGTGCTGTCAGCATTTTGTCCGCAATTTTGCTTTTTCCTCAAGACCTGTAAGAAAAATTGACAGGTTTGGACGGTGGGTTTACAGCTCTCAATTGCTGCTATTTCAGAATAGATAGGGTGTCTTTATCTGTAATTCAGGAAACATCCTTCCCCTCTGCTTGAAAAAAAGCCTCTGAAAACGTGATATTCCTCCCCAGATTAGAGTGCCCCCCCGAAGGAGCTGGATGCCCCTGGCACAGCTCTCCATCCCTGTTAGCCAACCACCAGGATTTCACTCCCGCAGGATCTCGTAACCTCTGTGCCAGCAGAGACACATTCCCAATTAACTGCTTCCTTCGGTGACACCCCTGGCAGGAAGGTTAGTTAAACAACTGAAAGGAACTTTTCATTCAACCCCTGCTTATTTGAAATAGATGGAAAGGGGGATTGGCCTCTGCTCTTGGAAACCCAGACTTCGGTCTTCCCTGCTACCATGGTTTTCTCTTGAATTTCTCTGGAATTTGTTTGCATCAACCGTGAACAGATAGTGACAAAGGCTCTACTTTTCTCTTTTTTTTTTTTTAAAGTTCTTTAAGCGATGCAACCCCCAAAATCACAGAGCTAAAAATAAATAAGGTTTAATTTGATTTTTTTAATTTATTTTTTACAACCTTTCCTGACAGCAGCACCAATCCAGCCTCACCACTTCTGCACACGCCATTCCTCCAGTTCTGAGCAGGAAATGGAACTCTGCTATATTTAGCTGGGAGACATTTATCTCCGTTCAATTCACGAGGAGAAAGAAGGATTTTTTTCCTCACTCAGAACTCATGGGGGGCAAAATCCCTTGGCAGCCGTGCAGGGGTTAGTTAAATATAAAAGCACCCTTGGAAACCAGCTCTCGGCCAAGCAGCACCTAGCAACAAACTGCTGCTCGTGATGGGGGTTTAAAGAGCAGAGAAACTCTGCACTCCTGCTGCTGGGGAGAGACACGAGAATTCCTGTTTGAAAGCTCACCCTGCTGCTGGTCTAGCAAACCCCAGGAGGTGCAGGATGCTCCCCTGTCGAACTGCACCGGTCAGTTCTGCGTGTCCTGCTACGCTTTGACAGCTGCTGTTCCTTCTCCACAGCCACAGGGCGGCTTCGCTTCCCTTCGTGGCTTTGGCCCGGAAAGGCAGAGCAATGTTTAAAGGAGCTGATGCTGTGAATTTGTGGCTCTCCAGTGGCTGCAGCGCTTCCAGCCGTGAAGGGATGAAGGTGGTGGTGCTCAGCACACACACGCTGTGCTTCGGTGCTGCCTGGAAAACATCTCCTGGGGTAAAGCCAAGAACACGGGCAGGGTTAAACACGTCCCTGGGGTAACCCCACAGCACTGCCCACACCTTGGGGGGATGCAGGGAGGCTTAATTGCCTCATTTTTCTACTCCATGTCCTGAAAAAAGCTGCACGGCTGGCCCTGCAATTAATCACTTTATAGTTCCGTACACAAACCCGTCTGCAGGCTGACTGTGTAAGGTAAGGCTTCCTACATGGGTAACAGCGGGAATTAAAGGCTTAAATGCACATTGTGGGACCTACAGACCTTAAAATGGACACAGTGATGGAAATCAAACAGGAAAAAGGATGAAGGGGAAGGCTATTATGTACTAAATATCAACTCACAGTTGTTCCCACCCCCCAAAAAAAGAGGGAGAACTTGGAAAGCCCAAGAGTCTGTGCCGTGAAACCCCAATGAAATCCCAATTGCATACAGTGAGCAAGGTAAGAAATTCTTCTGATGTGCAAGAGGGAGTTCAGCTATCAGGGTACAGAAGCTGGCACAGTCTAACCAATAAAGAATGAAAATATATATTTGAATGTGTCTAAAAGCACTGCAGTCCCAGTCATACTGAAGATGGAAAATAAAAATTTTGGAGGACCCCAGGTCTTCCTTAACTTTGCAAAGAAGTCAGTAGGTTTTACAGGGAACTACCATGAAAATCTGATCATCAAGACCAGAAATGGAGTCCTCATCTTCTACAAGAATGAGTTCTAGTTATGCCATCTTCACTCCTGAGAGCCATTTCAGTGCACACAGTTACTGATTTCATTAAAATAAGTTTTAAAACGCACTTTTTTCCTGCATAAAGAGTAAAAATTGCCCAAAAACATAACTGTTCCAACAATTCTAATTCCACTGAACCTCTGCCTGATAAAAGGTTTCAAGCCAGAACAACTATTACACCAATTAACTTCCTGTGTGCACACGAGGCTGCTGAAGCTGCCCTTACCCCACAGACAGGTACAGAGACATTCCCATTGACATGTGGTGGCTGCTCACACCACGGACATTCTGCCTGTGCAACATTATATTCCTCCTGGATAATGTTATTACACGTTTTATTGACGTCAGTAACCTTGGGGTTTTTTCGAGGACAGCAATATCTTTTGGCTATTTTTACTGACTTGCAGGAATTTGCACATATTAATTGAGGTCTGGGAGCCTTTACCGTAACAGTTACCAGAATATTCGGAGAGGAACATCACAACTCCTCCTGCAAATAGTGCCAGGCCAAGAACAAACATAAATTTCAGTTAGTATTTCAGTTGCTCTTGCTGTGTCGGGGTATTTTTTTACTCCACAAGCTGGTAAAAGAAGCAGCTATAAAAAAATACCCTTTTCCACATGATTTGAGCTGCAAGAGAATAGGAAGCGTTTCGGGAAACGTGGAGGAAAGAAAAAAAAAAATTCCTAAACGGTATTTTCTCAGCTTTCAAAAAGCAGTGCTTGGAGGTGACAGATTAGGTGAGGAAAGGGAACATTGTTCTTCTCTGCCCTCTGTCCCCGGGCAGCTCAGCTCTGCCTTCCTACCCTGACACGGGCGGACGGTGGGGAGCGAAAGCCTAAAGCCCTGTAAGAGATCTGCTGTGTCAGGAGCCCCCGTGCTGGGAGCTGCTCTCCCAGCTCCAGGTGTTCCATGTCCAAACCAATCATAACAACTAACAAAAATTCACCTATTTTGCCCTGGGCCGTTCTAAAACATCCCAGACTTTTCTAAAACACCTTGTTCCGCTCTGCCTTTGCTCTGCCACTTCACTGATCTCTTTTCCTGTTGCTTCTGGGCCGTGCCCACATGTTCTACTGAGCCCTTCTCACGTGATACCCACACAGGTCATCTCCTGCTCCCAGCTCACACGACCACTTCTTTTTCTTTTTGGGTGAATATTCCCAATGAACTTCCTCTTCTCCTTGTTTTTCATCCATCCTCCAGGCAGTGGAACCCACCAGAGGGTACAGAAACCTGTTGCGGCTGATGTTGCAGCTACCTCAGATGTGACACCTTTGAAGGCTGGGGAAGGGGATGAGGAAGAGTCACTCTCTGCATTTTGGTGTTTGCAAAACTTCACACGATGGGAACTTCTGGGGGAAAAATAGCTCTAACTGATGAACTGGGTTGTCAAGCTGACAGAGAGGACATAAAAATCACTGCATTGGAAGAGATGAGATAGACTTTTTATTAGCAGAACAAAGCATCATTTGATGGTGTGTTTGGCTCCATCCTTGGGATTGTTTTTACTTCCCAAGATGTATTTAAATTGTTTACTCCATTGCTGAGATGTCTTGTAACTGGAGAGCTCTGGAGGTCAGTGTGACCTTTCCCATCAGGCCCAATCCTTTATTCATAGCCAGGCAGTCACAGATTCAATTAGGAATGCATTAAGCTCATTGGGTGAACATTAAATTGAGCAAAGGACTATACTGAGGAGAAAACCTCCAATTACCACTGGCCAAAAGAGCTCTTTGTCTACGATATCGTGGGTTTTTGCTGCTCTTGTTGGTGTCTCACGAAAAAGTTACTCGTCACTCTTAGGTTTCAGGTGTTACAATAAATTATTCATTTGGATGGCCTTGGCTGGTGGCAGGACATCCCAGCCAAATGATCTTCATACAAATGTGATCACACCTTCACTTTCAACTCTTCTGTAAGTTAACTCTGCCCCAGCCAAAATCAGCACAAAAGCAAATAAAAAAAGGCGTTCGGAAACTGGAGTTTCTAGGCACTTTTTCTGAGGGGGAAATGTGTCTCAAACACAGGTCTCAAAACTGATCCCGGTCAGAGAAGCAGGTCCTGTCCTTGCCTAACGGATTGTTTCAGGATGAATTTCTGAGCATAACAGGGAAAGAATCCCAAAAGTAATGACAGGTCAGTTTTTGGTAAATTCTGTCAATAATGGGAGCTACAGAATATCCCAGCTTCTCTCCTACATGAAATCTCTATTTCTTTTCTTCCTTCAGACACTTTGTGGCAGCTGTTGACAAAACCTGACTTTTTAATGCCTGCATAAGCTTTGCTGACAGAACTCACAACAGATAACACCGATCTAACACACAGCAGTGACAGCTGACGATGCCCTCCGAGGTAAGATCACTGCTCCAGCAATCCTCTGTGCTCCTCACAACACCACCAAAACACATTTATTTATTCATGTGCTGCAAACCAAGATTAACACTTATCCTGGTGAAGTCTGAAGATGGATGATGCCTTTTTTTCCTTACCATTTTCAAGATAAACCAAAACAGCAGATCACAACACTTGAGAGCTGATCACAGCACTGCTCTCGTGTTAGGCTTGGTCTCACTTATGTGGACACTTCAAAAGTTTAACCTCAGAAGGGGCATGAAATCAGAACCCCACAAATCACAAGCAGCTGAAGGGCAGCCAGAATAAAATCCTGAAGTGAAACCATTCTGGCCTGTCTCATCAAAGGACTGGAACTGTAAGGGGGATGGCATCTGTTAAAAGACATTCAAGGAGGCTCTGCCAGAGTGTCCCGGGGCTGTGTTTGGCAAACAGCTCCTCTGTACCCGCCCCTGGGAGCCTCAGGGAGCTTTGGGTACATCTACCCAGCTCCTGCAGGGGATCCCACACTGTCACATCCACAGCCAGCCTTGGCACGGGCAGCACTGATGTCTGCTGAGATCAGGGCAGCTTTAGGGACCTCCCAAAAGGGAAGAGATACAACAATCTCTCAAACCAGGAGAAAAGCAATAAGGCAACAGAGCTCCTGTGACAAGTGTAGGTTTGGATTCAATTCCTGCCAGGGATTTTGTCAAAGGCATCTTATTTTTGCCTTCTTTTCTTCTTTCTGAGAAAATATATATGGGAAAGGGTCTCACGTGCTCTGCTGAGATACTGCACACGGCAGGGAAGGAGAAGGGAACTGCAGCAAGTGGGGTTTGTTTGGAGGAGGAGGCAGCAAAGAGACAAAAGGACTCTTATCTAAACCCAAAGCAACAACCTACAGAATGCTCGGAGATCCTGGACCATCACCTCGGCCTGGGACACTGAAAAGCAGCACACAAGGAGCTGCACACACCTTTAAACCACACAACAGTGCTGGCCAGGCTGGTCATTGCTAAGAGAACACTGAAGACCTGATATCAAACCCTTTTCTGTTCCCCTACCACACAGTTCCACGGACTCCCACAGAACTAGTCAGGCAAGCTGAGTGTGATTCTGCCATAAAAATCCAAACCGTAGTGCTTTCTGATGTTTATGATCAGGAAATTAGTAATAATTTTCCTCCATACTGGTAGATTTACTTGGAACCAGAATTATAGAAGCAATTTTCAATAATGTACCGGGTGTATGAACAAGCCTTTTCCATAATAACACCACTTATTTAAGAGGGATGATACTTCACAGAACACAATCACATTTGAAGAGTTCTTATTATAGTCACTCCTCTATAACTGGAGCATTAAATAAGTTCTACTGTGTTATTAAAAAGTCTTGAAAATGCTCTTTGAAGTTACTTGAAGCTACACTGTGGCTCTGTCACTCCTTTTGGAAGAAATGAGAGCTGGGAAGTGGGGAGGGGCACGGAATGACAGCACTGCTGTGACAGCCCCACTGCAGACCCTGTGTGAGCAACTCCCAAACCCCCCCGTGTCCAGCACCCTTTTCCACGGGCAAAGCACCTCTGCAGGCACAGCAGACCTGGCTTGGCTCCTCCCAGGGCTACTCAAACCCCTCCTGACCATGAAACACCAGCCCCATCCCTCTGGGCATGTTGTTGCACTGCTTTCTGCTGCCTTTGGATGACTCTTTCTGCCCGTGAAGCAAAGGAGTGAAGCCCGGGGAGAGGCCCCTCCCTGCAACCTGCTGATTTTCACTTGTGAACTCTATTTTTCATATGCTTTTTTTATAGTGTTGAGGAGAGACTGATGCCATTTTTTGCCTTCAATCTGCCCTGCTGAAATGTCATGTTGTGATGAAGTTGAAGACACCTGACCCAACCCTCTCCACACAATACAGAATCAGCCAAAGAAACTTGACTTCTGCCCTTCAAATTTAGGTTCTTCAGCCAATCAGTCCCATGAAGTATCATTCATAAAAGCACCTGCAAGGAACTAAACAAGAGTGAACAAAATCTCTGCAATTTGCTCCCTTTGCACCCTACTGGCTTCTCCAAGAATTCACTCCACATGGAATTAAAAAACCCCACAAACCCCCCCTGACATGGGAAGGCTGTCACAGATGGCTGAAGGTGTAGAAGAATTCAGCTGGTGACAGATGCACAGCACTGCCACGAAGATCATAAACCAGAGAAGCAGGAGGGTCACTTTGCACTGCAGAGCAATGGGGAGGTGGCCACATTCCAGCATCCTAAGGGAGTTTTCCAAACAGCACTTGCAATTTGTGCTCCCCTTTACACCCTACCTGCAGAAATAATCTCTCCTCAGCTGCTTGGCTCATTTTAAACCCTGCAGAGTGAAAACCTGGTTTTAACAGAGTTGGGCAATTCTTCCCAGTGGAAGTTTTCGGCTCCAGTCTCTCTATCCATCACCTCAAGATCACGGTTTGAAACCCTGTGGCCCCATCGAGAAATCTCAAGCTTTGTTCAGAAAAGCTGAGAGCACAAAAAAATCAACCCCTGTAGAACCTTGGAAATTCAGACAAGACTTTTTTATGCTCTCAGTGTTCCCATATGGAGTGGGAAGTAGGACAACTCCTCTGCTTCACCAGACAATGCTGATTAGTTTAGGTCTCTCCTCTCAGCGTGTAAATGAATCAATACCTTTAATTCAAACTTACAATCACACCCCAGTAAGTTTTAAAACGAAATTCTTCTTTGTTTCTGTTCCTGACAGTGGCAATACATCACATGTCCCTCTGTTAAGAGCAGAAGTAAAAATCCAAGGGAAATCTTTGTCCCAGGATGGCCCAGCCAAGGGCATGGACTGAATTATTGCATTCTCTGGGAAAAGCTTCACCATTTCCATACTCACACATTTCTCTTTGTCTGAGCACACAACCAACAGCTTTGCAAACCCAACTCATGTCAGTTTTCCACCCAATCCAATGCTTGGGCAACGCAAATGGCAACAACATTTACATCCTTTGCATCCTCCACCTGGCAGAGGAGGGGCAGCAAGACTGGCACACTTTGCAACTAAACGTAAAATCACCCAAATTGTGGCTCAGCCAACCCCAAAACTGCACGAGAGGTGAGAAGGCACCTCTTGCTTTTGATGTAGATGAGCATTAAGTTGGATTTCCACACTGGGCAGAAACAATTTAACAGATTTATTGCTTGCTTAGAAGTAGCAAAATGTAAAATGCACTTGAGAAGTGGAAACATCAGGACACAAGGCGGCAAATGATGCTGTATAACCTGTTACTGAACAAGGAGAAGTTTTGCCAAGATAATTGAAATTGTAACTCATGGGAAGTATCCACACGCCTGTTCTTACACTGTCAGAGCAGAAAATAAACAATCCACTTGGAGGAAGGCATGAAACACTCCGTGCCCTCGGAACGTGGGATGTGGTTGGTGTGGGACGCAGCGGCAGAGGATCAGAGCGTTTCCCAAGCCTCCTCTTGCTGCCCAGTTGCAATAATCCTACACAAACTGGTCATTAACCATTCCATAGCACAAACCAGGCATTAACCATTCCACTGCACGCATCCCAGCGTGGAAAGGAGCCGGTGTGAGCGGGCTCACAGGAAACAAAGCAGATGGTGCCACCTGCCCGGGCACAGGGAACTCTCGGAAAGAGCGAAAGCAGCACCATCTCATTGTGAATCCAGCTGGAAAATGGGCCATTACTCCTGGTTTTGCGTGGTGGAGGTCTCCTGCGGGACTAACCTTCCCAATCCCAGCCTGCCAAACTAATTACAGCTCCCCAGCCTCACCGCCTGCTAACGGCTCTGGTGTGGCAGCGGCTCCGTAAATGACACCAAGGACAAAGGAACCACCAGATGTTCATTCGCGCTCAAGGACACTTTGCTCACCTGCTCCCTCTCCCTCATCAATTTGATTTTTGAAGGCTGAAGCAGAGAAACAAAAGCAGGGGGAAAGGAGTGCTGGATCCAGCTTTGTCCCCGTCATAAACAGCCAAAGAAATCTGTACTTGGCTAACAATCTCCGCATTTTCAACCGCAGGCCCTGTTCTCAGGCCACTTATCTCTAAAGGCACCTATTTTGTCCCAGCCACATAAATCCATCTGTATGGAAAACAGGGTTATACCAGAAGGTGATTTTTTTTTTTGCCTTAATAGCAGAAGAAACTCAGAATGAATCATTTGATGATATTATCTGAGAGCATGCCTGTAACCTCTAACACCACAGAAACTATGGCTCCAGAAGGACTTTTTTTTTTTTCTCCCAAGGTATCATTTCATAACAAATTACATTTAAACTGTTTGACTCACTTTAGCAGTCCAAAACTCCATGTTCAGATCAGACAATGGTGGAATAATCTCTCCTAATAAACCGAGACTGCAAAGACAAAGCAGTTCACCTTTCTATATGAAAATTCAATATATATTCTTACATTTTTCCCCCAGTCAAGATGGGAAAAAGGATCAGACTTGCCTAACCCCCCACAGAATAACAATTCTTATATTTGACTACCTTTTAAAGGGTAATTCTAATCCAGTTTTCTCACAGTTCACCTGCCACAGGTCCAGAAAATGGCCAGTTTTGGGGAGTTATTGCCTCAAAACCAGCAGGGTTCCTGAGGGATCTGCAGCGATCTCTTCTGAACAGACTGTGCCTCCTGGTTGTCTCCCAGTCCTCAGATCTCCTGTTCCTTCACTGCTGTTGAGCAGCAAGCACCTCCTAAGGATGGGGCTGGTGGAATAGGGAGTTTGGTTCAGGAATATGGGAGCGAGGATCTTGATTCAAGGTTGGTTTTAGGGATATTCAGAGGATCAGGAGGGGGAAAGAGGCAGAGACAAGCCGTCCTGTTCTGACACGAGTCCAGCACACTGATTCCATCAGCAGCAAAAGGATCACATCCAGGTTTTCTCCTGGATTTGCACTGTTACAGACAGGTGAGAATCTAGTGGGGAAGTTAAAAGTGGACACTCACCTACAGGGTGGTCAGACTGAAAAAACCCAAGTTACTCCAGCTGACTGCCAGATGATGTTAGAAAACAGTGTGCACTTGATCCCTCTGTGCCTAATGGTCTGCTTGCCTAAAATGAGCTTTCCTATGACACCCAGCTGAGGCTTTTAAAAGCCTGTTCTTCTGCCATAGCCCCATATCCCAACCTGGAAAAACACATCAAACTGTCTCTGGCTGAAATGCTTCATCCACAAGTTATTTAATGATAAATGCCTTCTTACCTTTGTACTCCTTACCGCCACCCGCCCTTCACCTGCATAGATAGTTTTTACTGAATTTTCTGGATTTAATTCCAAAGAGCCCTGAACAACCTGTGTTTTGTTCAAAGCTTGTTTTCAAACCGCAGAGAAATGTTTTGTAAACGTTTTCTGAGAAGCCAAGCAGTGCTTGTTTCACATCGGTACAACAAACTGCAAAAATACCACCAAAAAAAAAAAAAAAAAGATATTTATATATGTAAGCAGCGGTGTGTTTGGAGGGTGGAAGGCTGCTCAGTTTGTGTCCAGGAGAGACTGCTGTGCTTCCACGGGAATGATCCCCCTGGGGCAGCCGGGGGAAGGGTGGGTGCAGGGCACACAGAGCTGGCAGCTGTGGCTGTGTGGGAGCAGAGACACTCACACAGCATGACGGGTTTGGGGGGCTGGGAGTGGGAAGAAGGCGCGGAGAGGAGGCAGCTCGTGGGCAGAACCGGGGAGACAGCGAGGAGGCTCTTCCAAGGTGACTGCTGGGACTGGGAGCCGCTGTCCTGCTCCTGGGATTGCAGAGGAGGGGAAAGCTCTCCCCCAGAGCACAGCCTGGACACTGCTAAGTGAAGGGCTCGGCGCAAGAGAAGAAGTGAAGCAGCGAATAAAGACTGAGGAGACGGTGGGAGTTGAAAACAACAACTGGGCAGAGCCCTCAGCCCCCTCAGCTGCACAGAGCCCACAGCCCAGGAATCAACTCCAGCCCCACTGTGTCCTGGAAATAACATGGCTTTGAGCTTGGCTGTCTTGGATAAAACAAAAGCTTTTGTGACTCACAACAACGCTAAAATTTCCTGCAGAACTACTGAGCGAGTCTTTGTGAGCCAAGTGCTTATTACCAGGGACTTGTCGTCCCAAGATCAGCCGTAACCTTGACATCTGCTTATTTTCTTTCACAAAACCACCTTGCTTAGTTATTATACACTGAAAGCCTGATGGTTGGCAGCAGTTGGAGGGGTGCAAACTACCAAGCAAGTGCCACAAAGTGGTAATATTGAAGCTGCAGGACGCAGGGCTGCTGAAAGGAAAATAAATACTAGTGGCACAGAGAGGTTTAAGAAGCAGGAATTCTTGATTTCCTGAAGAGAAATACAAAGCAGGCTCTGCACAACTTCATTCCACGGAAAATTTCTACTGGGAAGCTTCAAGGTCACTGGACAATATTTAAGATGCTGACACTTAGTCACGCAATAATAATGTCGTGTTAGAAATTAAATGTATTGTAATTCGTGGCAATTCGTGGCAATTCAGTGAGTTGGTTTTTTTTAAAACACATATTTCAAGGCTCGTTCCAAAATCTATGCTACAGAATAACGTCCAGAGTTTTTAATTCAGACATTTTTAAATATATTTAAATAATTCATCCTGCCTTTTTTTTTATTTATTTTTTTTTTAGGTACGTGACCTGGGTTATGTAGGTTCTTTGACACATGGAGAACTCACCCTTCCAGAATCAGGTACTCTGAATCACACCTTTCAGGGTGCACCACCCATCCAGGGACAGAGTGTGAATACCTGGGGTGTCCGTGGAAATACCGAGCTCTGAAAGCACCTTCCACTGGCAATGGTAAATAAAATCCATGACTGCCTGGGCCTCAAGTCCATCTTCCATCTAGGATAGTTGTTTCCAGCCTGCCTTAACCATTTCAAGGGTAAAAATATCTACCCTTTGTGTTTTCTGGTAAGTTCTGGTTGCCTTGTTCAAGGCAGATACGAAGCAAACTGTATCTCATAAGATACCTGTGCCCTGTTTATCCAACTGCAACAGAAATTCAAGGGTTTGTTAATGGGTATTAAACTCGGAGCTTATTCCATTTCCCCTGTCAGCAACTGGGAAAGAGGCAGCAGAGGGACTGGAACACCCACAAAGCACTGAGAAGAATTTGGCATTTGGTCTCAAAAACCCAGGGAAAGACCCATGTTTGCTGCAAAGAGCAGCGTGAGAGGATTTGCAGCAGCCAGGGGGACGGATGAGCAGCTGCCCAGCCCACGGATCTGCCTCAGCACTGTTCCAGCAGCACACAGAGTGGGCAACGAGCCACTGTTTCCCTTTAATACCTATTTGCAAAGGGATGGCAGCCCAAAGGGAATAACCACTGGCAGTGTGAGGATATGGCACTTTAATTAAGGGGCTGTGAGTCCCTCACAGCAGCGCTCCCTCCCCCCTGAGTGTTCCTAAAACCTCCCCGGTGTCAAATCCTGCCCTGTCAATGCTAGGATTGCTGCAGGATTTTTAAGGAGCTTGGAAAGCAAATCCACATTTCTTTACTAATCATAAATCCTTCATCACCTGGAAAAAAATGGATTTGTTTTCCTACCACTTTCACTCATAAAGCATCTACTTAAACATTGAGACTCAGCCCACTGTGTTTTTATCACGGGGACTGTGGGAAGGTCAAGAGTTCTCAGCCACGTGGCCAGAACTTAAACCGAGCTCTGAGAGGTCTCTGGGCTTCCACAGAAATTCCTTATCAGGACATTATTGCCACTGTTGAAGCCAAAAGAAAACAAAATGACTTGTTGGGTTTCTGAAAGAGAAAGAAAAAGAGCTGTGGAGCTGTAACATAACATTGCATTGATATTCCTTGTACTGTGTACACATAACAAGCTCATTAACAAGCACCAAGCAAAGTAATTATTTAGTTTGGGGTGGTTTTTTTGTTCTCTAAAGAGGATAATTTAATATGAAGATCATCCTTTGCATTTCTGGATTTCTTTGTCTTTTCAGTTTGTAAATAACATATCAAAAGTTGGAATGAAAGCATCCTACAATAAAGCAATTTGAAAGGAAAAGAATAGTCTACCAGATTAATTCTGTGACTAATCATAAGAATAAACTTGATTGTTTTTCTTTATATGCCCACTAATTATGTCATTTTCTTGATTTCTGAGCACCAAAGCACTACTACTCCCCCAAAAGTGCTTGCAAATCCAAGATATTAATAGTTAATTAGATGGAATAAACATTAAACAGCTTCAGAGGAGAACTCTGCCTCATGCTCCAAACTCTGACCGTGCTGGAATAAGAAAAGAAAAAAGAGAAATCAAGAGTTTTAAGATTAAGGTCAGAGAAATCCTCCTCCTTGCCTCGCACCAATGGACTAAAGTGAACTTCAAGCAAGAGGTTCATGTTGATAAAGCTCTTAGGAACAAAGTTAGCCCTGGAGTAAAAGCAGGAGCTGTTTTAACAGGAGCTGGCCATGCTCAAATGGAAACAATTCCTAGTCCCTCCTCCACCTGCAGTCCGGATCTGCTACCAAACAAATTCCAGAAAAAAAAAAAAGGTCAACAAATTTAAAAGACCTTTACACAGTTTCAGAAACAATATTTGAAAACCTAGAGATGGGCTACCAGAATGGCAAAAATCCCAGAAGTACTTGTATTATTTTAGGTAATTTTTTGGCTACAGTTTCTGTGACTCACTGATAGGGAAAAAAACCCCAGCTACTTTTTTTAGCTAAAAAAGAAAGTTCTGTCTGAAGCAAAAAATCACTAGACTGTATTTGCCTTCTCCAGAAAAGTGAATGGCAGAATAAAAGAGCCATTCTCCCCCAGATTTGTTTTCCTTCCCTGTGGTGTTGGTGTGACTCAGCTCCCACCACCAGCAGCCTCCAAAAACCGTCTGCGAGTGGCGGCCCAGGAGCAGCACAGGCCACGTCCCAGCTCACGGCTCAGCAGAGTCCAAATGGGATGTGCTGCTCCTCTGGAACACTCAGGCACCCACGAACACGGGAGGCTGTGGGAATCACCGTCAGGCCGAGAAGCTGCCCCTTCACAGGCTTTGCAGCAGTTTCAGAAAGTGCCCTGCCCCTCTGCCTCCGGAAGAGAGGCTTTCGGGGTGCTGGGCTGAGAACCAGCAGCAAGGGTTTATTCACTGCTCGAAAACTCTCCACAGTTTCCGCTCCACGCTCTGGAAAACAGCCAACAGGTTTGTGCCACAGGGCTGGGACTGAGCAAAAGGCATAATATGGCAGGAAACAATACTGATGGTGCTGCACACGGAGGAGACGCGGTGACGGCGCAGTGCAGACAGCAGCAAAACAGCCCCCAAGAGCTGGAACCCAGGGGGAATTTTAAGTAGGTTGAGAGCAATCCCTGACACCAGAGGAGGCCACGGGGATGATGGGAGGGTTGGAGCAGCTCTTCTGTGGAGACAGGCTGGGAGAGCTGGGGCTACTCAGCCTGGAGAAGAGAAAGCTCCGGGGAGACCTTCTGGAGCCCTTTTAGGCCCTGGAAGGTGCCAGGAGAGCTGGAGAAGGACTTTGGACAGAGGGCATGGAGTGACAGGACAAGGGGTGATTGCTTTAAACTGACAGAGAGGAAGTTATTATTAGATTGGATATTAGAAAAAAAAATTACTCCAAGGGTGGTGAGGCCCTAGAAGTGTCCAAGGCCAGGCTGGATGGAGCTCTGAGCAACCTGGGATAGTGGAAGGTGGAATGACATGATCTTTAAGGTCTCTCCCAACCCAAACCATCCTGTGGTCCTATGATGACGTGAAAATTTAACGTAAATATAGCCACGACAGATACGAGGGATGCAAGGTCTGCAGGGACAATGCAATTTTTTATAGTGGAAAAGACATAAATTTCTGATACGCATGTTTTACATTGTGCCATCTACGTATTCCTTTCAACACATGTCTAGATGATTACAGCTTTCCAACAAGGGAGAAATTGCCTCGTTACCCATAAAATATTCCAAGTGACGACATAAACAGCATTGTCAGATGTGGGAAATCAAGCGGGGGGTGAAGGAAAAAGAGAAGATTCTGGATTTCAGCTAAAAGGATTTCAGGTCTAACTTCCTTCTCTAGGAGAAACCTTTCCCTGGCACCAGGAGCCAGGAACATTCCCCTCTTGGTGTTTTCCTTCTTTTCCCACAACCCTCAGTATCACAGCTGATGTCACTGATAGGAAACATGTTGTGACAATGGCTCTGAGCAACAGTCCTCTCTCCAGAAGAATGAAATATTAGGAAGACCTAAATCCAGCTCAACTTTGGTTATTTGGCTCCAAAATATAGAACAATCCACATATGTCCATTTTAATAATGCATCAGTGCTGCTTCCCAGTTCCCAGGAGTTATCCCTTCCCTCAGATCATGTCCCAAAGCCGTAAGAAATGACCTTAATTTCTTCCTGCACTAGAAGTGCAAAGATTCCCTCTCAGTTATTCCACATCTGTGGAAGCATTTCTATGCACACGAGATTATTTGAAGCTCTCCCACTTACTCAGCCACCAGAACTGAACTCACTTCATGACTCCATGCAAAGCTGAACCTTCGAACCACTGCAGTCAATTGGCTTTTAATTTTCTTGAGCAGCCCCCTTAATAAGTAGAAATATTTTCCTAAATTGGGGTAAAGCTGCACTAAGATGTGTAATCCCCAGTTCAGTTGCCACATGAGTATTTAAAACATTATTCTCTGAGGAAGGAAGAGAAGAAACGACAAACTACCCTGGTTAGATGGATGCAATATTTTCAGTTAAAAAAAACCTGCCTGGAAATTGGTAGCGTTTTCAGTAAGGAAGCATAAATACAGGGTGTAAATAATGTTTTATTATATCTTCTGCTAGCAGTGGTTTCCAAAAATAAAATATTCATCTTCCCCAGCTCCTCTACAGCCTTTGCATTAATTTTCAGAATAAAAGTAAATTGCTTTGAGTGGAAGAAGAAGCCCAAAGTCCAGCCTTGTTGAGCTCTATTAGTCGTAATGAAAAGGTGAAAGAGCCTATAATTCAGATAAGTTTTTAGCTGCTTACACAACCCCAAAAGAAGTTCTACACGTTCTATTTCCTGTAATTAAGTTCTTTACATTCGAAAGCTGAGTGCAAGAAACTAGTGCCAAGCCATCACATTTGATAGCACATTTGATTTATCAACATCAGGACAAATCTTGTCCCCTTTATTTCAAGGGAACCATTCCCCTCTTCAGTGCAAAGCTGCCTGAGCAAGACTAATTTGATTCTCTAAGGGCTGCAGTTTTGATCATGCACAACACTTATGGAAACAGCTTGGAGGAGTCACTGTGCTGAGACACGAGGGGTTTTACAAAGAACAATTTACACACCCTCTGAACAGAGCAGACCAGGCAGTTTTTAATAAGACAGAAGGGTCAGGCAGCATGAAGAACAACGCAATGCCGAGTGGGGGAGTCAAGTTTAATCATTATGTTCGGCTGTAAATTTATTTACTTCGAAAGGATCTGAGACGAGGGACCGTTCTGAACAGCAGACACACGTCAAGCCCAAAATGCAGCTGAATCAGCAACTGCAGAGCAGGAGCATATGGGGAATGAGATGGAAAAAATACCCACTACCAACAGAACCTCTTGGAGCATCCACAGCAGCACTACACCAGCTGGGAACGGGAAAATAAAAGCCTCCAAATCAGCTATCTGAAGTTCTCATATAAAATGCTGGTGGGTCTCCAAACTACCTCGGCAGAGTTGTTCGCTTCCCTTAAAAAAATCATCTCCTTCCCAGTTTAGATACTTTTATGTTGCATGAAACTTTGTATTTTAAAAGAGAGTGTCAGTTCTTTTCTGAATTTTTAAAGTATTTATCATTCTTTGTTTCCCCTCAATAAAAGTTCATTAAGGTCACTAAACAAAGGAAAACTCGGATCTGCCCCTCTGCTGTAACACTGCATTCTGTAAAATGTGAAATGCATCTGTTTGCCACTATTGGTATTTTGATATTCAAGGGGAGCCAGAGCTGCAAACTCAGTGTTTAAATCGTGTAACAAAAGCAGAAGAAAACCAGGCAATTACACAACTTCCTCCTCCTTGCTCCATTGTCTCTCCTACAAATCTATGTTGTTTTGTGTAATTGAAAAACAGGACTCCAAGCACTAAGTTCAATCTTTAACAGTAATTTAATTAGTAAAGAAACTTGGCTCAAAGGAAAATAAAGGCAGGAGGCAAAATGGCAATGAGGATCACGTGTCTTATGGCCTGAACACAGCTCATGTGAATTCTGGATCCTCCTGTACAAAACATTCAGCTTTGTTGGCCTGGGTCAGCAGTGGCACTTTCCCACTAAGATAAACTTTCTCCATGGTGGTACTTTTGTAATTCTCATTGGTCCTTGAAGAACTGGCACCTTTATGTTGATGGATTTCAGGGTTTTTTTTTATTGTCTACGAGTATGACCTTTTCTAATGCTGACCAAACATTTTCCACTAGAATTTACAGTTTAAGCAAAATTGTGTATTAACAGTTCATCTCTGTAGATACCTCCCTGCTCTGAGGAACAACAACCTGTATCCAAGAATATCTCACCTCCTGACCGCAGGGAAGAGGAAAACTTTCAGGGTTTCCCCTGGGGGGCACAGGCACTGTTTGCACCTCTCCTATTTCAGCCACTTCCAGGCTGCCTCTATGACCCTCTTTACAGATTGTCCTTTATTTGAGATGCACATAAACCAATGTAAATAACCCTCCCAGCCAAAGCAGAGCAAAACAAACTGAGAGCATTTCAAGAACTCTTTCCCTAATAGGAACATTATAAAGCTGAAAAAACCACAGAGACAGTAGCTGGGGGGTTGCCTGTTTTGTCTGAAAGCCTTTTCCTTCACTCATGCTCAGATTTGTTCGATAGAGAACGACATTTTGATGGCACCAATGCAGAACCCCCAGAAATGTCTGAAGTCTGTCAGATCTGGGGTGCACACAAACAGTTCTAGGGCAACTGTCTCGCCACAAACATGCCCTTTTGCAGCCCGAGCTGGATAAGTGTCTAAAATAACCTATCTATGGTCCTCTAAATATGTACTAATTCCATCTAATAGATCTAGCACATCTGCAAGAAAACTTCCTGGGGAAAAGGGAGTCCTGTGTGCCAGCCCAGAAACCTCCAGCGTTTTAATTGCTTCCAAATAACACGCTCCTGATGCTCCAGTTGGTCATCTTAGTCATAGTTTAGGACAATCACACCCTGATCTCACACTCCTACACGACAAAGATAATGATGCTGCTACAGCTACAGGACTTGCCTCAAGCTCAGAGCCTTCCCTGCCAGTCCTGGACGGGCATCTCAGCCCCTGCAGTTCCTCGGGAGTGCCAGGGAAGGCTCTCAACCAGCAGGCAGAATTCCTTTAGAAGTACACTTGGGAAAAAATACAACTGAAAAGGCTCAGCCTCCAGGTAATTTCTGGTTTGTTCCCTCATTTGTTTTGCACTGCAGAGCCCGAAAGCAGAGTTTCCAAGAGAGAGGGAGAAACATAAAATCAGTTAGCACAGTAAATCCCTGAAGAAGAGAACAATGACTGCTCTCTGTGAAAAACAGGAGAGAGAAAAATACCTCCCTCACAAAAAGCAACCAGAGTTACACAGACAAGACACTTCAAAACCAAAATTAATTATTTTACAGTTTGAAGGATAATTACTTGACAGAGTTTTGAGACTCACAGGCATCCAGATCCTCAAGGATAAGAGCACTACTGTAGTAAATCCAGCTGTGGATACTCCCTGCATTAACATCACCCTCTCCCATCTTCCCTTTCCCACATCTCTCTGGGTTACAGCCTGATTAAGACTTTATCACTTAACCAAACAAATATAAGGAAAATTTCAAGTTTGCCAACTAAAAACTTCATGCTAGAACCCCTCAGATCTTATAAATGACAACATAACCCCTGAAATCAAGGGGGAATCATGAACTTCAGCCCACAAGGGACCTGGCTTTGCTTCATCACAGTTCAACCGATTTTAATTTCTTAATGTAAATTTTGAGAGTAACCTAAAGCTTTCCTCATGTAAAATACTAACACAGTTTTCCCTGGATTTAGCTGCTGCAATAACCAGCTCTCCCAGAACTACAGATGTAGCCAAACCACGAGGGGACCAGAGCAAGGTCTCTCCAATTAGAGGAGGAATTTTGCTAAATACAGGAATCTCCTCCTGATGCTCTCCACGACTTGTACAAAACTCACAGAAAGTAAGGAAATGTTCCTTAAGCCTCAAAAACGTTTCACACTTTTCCAGTGGAATTTCAGTGAGATTCAGTTAAATTATGAAGCGCTAAAATAATCCTCATTTTACTTCTCTGGAGAATGTCAGTGGCTAAACGAGCAGCTTAAAACTCACACTTGCTAGTTTTCAAACTTGTTTTCAAACCCTACATAACCTCCAACTGTTTAGTGTGATAACCAAATACAGAGACGATAAAGAATGCAGAATTAACAACTTGGGAAGTCAACTTGCATCACAATCTCAGTGGAACACGTAAATCCTTGGGTTCTTCTGGAAATCTTAGGCATCATTTGTTAGACAGGTCATCTCCATATCCAAACCATGAAACCCCACAGGGTCTGAGGTCACCAAAACATGAAAGAAGACAGAATTTGTCCTAAAGTTTGGAATAACAGGCCAAATGAGATCCACTCTGAGCAGCTGTTTTCACACCTGCAGCTGCACTGCCTTCCATCAGACTGAGATGGATTCCCATGAGCCAGACATCCAAGGATATGTGGATCCGATTTCTTTTTGATAAATAAATTCGGTTATCTGAAACCTGGTTTTAATAACTCATTGTCTTTCCATCTTCTGTGCAAAGATGGTACCTGGGAAACTTAGGGATCATTGTTAGGGATCTGGAGGGACCTAAATAATTGCCAGAGTTGTTGCAGTGAAGGATGACATGGAAACACGGGGCAAAAGACAGGAACAAAATACTACAAATCTCCGATTTCTCCCCATTTAAGTACAAATACCACAATGCACACAAGAACAACGTAATTATTGCTACACAGTTGAAATGTATTCATTATTAGCTCTCCTTGCATCACCTACAAAGTCAGCAAGATCCAGCAGAAACATAATTACCAAGATCAATTCAATCGCCATGCCATTAACACCTCATTAGAACAGGCCACGAGATGAAAGCAGCTCCCAGACACGGCTGGATTTTGCAATTCAGAGTGCAAGTGGGTCCAGGTCTAATTCAATGGATCCAGTTCTAAGTGGAATGCAAATTCTGGATGTCTTTGTCCTCGGATTTAAAGGTCACTGGTGTAAGGGAAAATTAACTTCGCAGAGCAATTCACAGGAGCAAGGCTTGCCAAGCACGGACAGGCTGGCCAGGGCAGTGGTAGAGCCACCAGCCTCGGAGGCATTTAGGAGATGTGCCACTTGGGGACATGGTTTAGTGGTGGCCTGGCAGTGCTGGGTTAATGGCTGTGCTCCATTCTCTTCCAGACTAAAGGATTCCATGACTCTGTGCACATGTCAAGGCGTTCCTAGCAGGCAAAGTTGACACCAAGAGCAACTACAGTTAAAAAAACCCCCAGATTACAAATACACAAACCCTGAAACACTGATACTTATTGCTTTGAGTCAAAATATTCTTTGACATTTCTTCCCCCCCCCTCTTTTATTTCTTGATTTTCTCTGTGTGGTGACACAGACTTAAACTGGCAATGCACATCCCTAAAGCTGCATCAACATTTGCTTCATCAGGGCTTAAGACTTGGAATCCTGGATTCCCGCTTTCTGTATTCCAATATTCAGAGATACAAGCCTTCAAAATAAACAGGCATATTAATGATTTTTTCCTAAGAACTACAACATCAGTCCCTGTTGATTTTTAAGTTCAGTCTTTAATTTCTGCAGAAGCAATTACGATATTGATTTTGAATATTCAGTGACACCAGGATGAGGTAGAATATATGTTGTGATTTCTCTGTCTTAGATGCAAACAAAACACTCTCTCTCTGGTATTTTTTCTCCTCCAAACACCAAATATACTAAAGGTCCTCAGAGCCTTTTTGCTCCTCAGAGTTACAACTTATTCTTCTCAAGCACCTGAAGCTGGAATTTCAGCTGATCCAAAAAAGGAACTTCCATCTCAGTTATATGTCCTGGGTGAAAACTCTTTTACTGGAGATCCAAGGTATCTCTTAAATTCCATAGGAAACAGGCAGCTGTAAATAAACACTTTCAACTGAATTTTAGAAAGCCTGAACACTGTACAGTTTGACAGGTAGGAACGCTGTTTTCAGGGAATGTTATAATGATATTCCTAAGCAGCTTTGGTGACTCAGTGGGTAAGTCTCTGCACTGTCGTGTGGGAAGCTGCAATTTGAATTCTCCTTCCCCCTGGGTCGCCACTTTGGGATTCTGGTGCCAAAATAAAGCCCCAGGTTGTGCAGGGGAGGAATTCATTGTGTGGCCCCAGGACGTCACACTTGCTGGGGGAGGCTGTGTGGGCTCAGGGCTTGCCTGGAGGGGCTGTGCAGGGGGAAGAACGGTGAGGATTTAGGGCCCTTCAGGTGGGGCTTAAGAAAAAATGCAGAGTTTTGTTTTCAAGTCACCTTTTTCCTTTCTGTTTTTGTAATACAATGGGTTTACCAATTGCCAGCCACAAATGAGGGAGTAAAGAGTTAGGCCAGCCCACCCTCTCTTAGGCTGATGATATTTTATTCTCCAGGGAAGGCTTTCACGGAGCATCCTGTGAGGTGAGGGTATTCATTGTCTCCAGAGGAGAAAGGCATGAGAGGTGAATAAAATGTTCAGGCCTTAAGGAGCTCAAAACCCTTCCTCTGCAGAAGCTTACACTGCACTACTCTTCTGGAGACCAGGCACGTGCTGAAGCAGAGCCTGCCCTAAGTGGATAAAGCCAGATTTGCTCAGTAGCAATTTGCAGGATTGAGCCATTAAAGCATAATCCACAAATATCAGTCTAGAGAAAGTAAGGCTAATTCAGCCTTACCACGGCATGCACCACCATCCCTACCAGCTTCTTCTTTTCAATTGTCTGTAATTTGCAGCTTGTGCTGCCATTTCTAAGTTATTCTATATATGCCAACAGAAAAGTCAGGAAATTTTTTGGAAGCAATTCACGTTTATCAAAAGTCCTTCCAAGGTGCAAACAAACACATTGCTCTTACTTAAAATCTCCTCCTAGTCCTCTTTCTACTTTTAGTAGTATTTTCTCCAGAAAGCAGAGGAAAAGGATGATCCTATCCATGTCTATGTCCTGCTTGACTTTGGCCTAGACTATGGATGAGACAGTAAATGTTTGGTAACTATTTTAAAGGGGGCCAGAAATTCCACTTTTTTTTTTGTTTTGCAGCCAGAAAAAACTCCAGAAATTACTTCTTTTGAGTGCTACTGCAGAGGCAACTTGGGCACCGTGGGAGGGAAGAGGAGGAAGGGTGTTAAGTACTCCTGCATGTATTTCCTTCAAGAGGTTGGGAAATAAGTTAGAAAAGAGACAAAGTACCAACTGAAGGAACACAGAAAAATGCAGAGGCTTGAAAAGCCAAACCAGAAAGTACACTCTATATCCTGCAATATGGGAAGCAAAGTAGGTAAAACCATTTGGTTCAATTAAGACAAGCCAGTACGGGAGCAACTTCATTATCCAATTTGGTTCCCAAATCACAGTTCCGTTTGCTGATACTCTGATGTTTCTTAGCTCCCGGGAACACTAAGTTAATCTCTTAGGCCCACACTCAATAAAAGCTCCATCCTGTTTTGCCAAAACTAAGGTTTCATTTTTATTTAGCTGATCTGATGAGGGTTTTGGTAGGGCAGAAGCAAAGCAGGGTGTTTAAATGAATACCTTAACATTCTTTCCCTACGTCCCACAACCCCATTTCTGCCCGGCTTGGGGCCATCAGTCCCGGCTCCAGGGACACTGTAGGATGCTGCTCTCCAGCCCTGCCCACCCTGGAGGCTGACATCCCACATGGATTTTGGCCCATAAACATGATTCACCCCATGCTCCTGGGCAGGGGCTGCACAAACCTGCACAAGATCCCTGCCAGAGATGTGGGAAGAGACCTCCGTGGTGGGAGGAGCTAGGAAAGGACTATATGTGACACACTACAAACCAGTTATTTACAGAGGTGAAAACATGGGATGACAATGAGCAGTTTCAGTCACATAATAAAGGAGGTGATAAGAAAAAGGAAGAACAGCTTATTTTTATTTTTTAAATCAGAAGCTGTGTTTTATCTGAAATAACTGGGATTACAGTAAAGCTTCAGTGACGACTTCAGTACTGACCTGTGAAAATCATATCCCAGAAAGCAGCATTTTCGTTCTGAAATGGGGTATTAATTTTCACAGATTATAACCAGGCAGGGGAGAAACTGTACAAAATAATCATGCAGAAGAATTCACAGGGTCACAGGCCTTAAGTGATGAAAAAATAACCATCAGCTACCATGTGCCAAGACCAGCACTTGGAGTATTTATGGCTCTTTGTAGTGAGTTAATAGCAATGACAGATCTTTTTGAGGAGCAGCTGCTGTGACCGAGCAGTTTTAAACCCAGAGAAACACACACAAGAGAACTTGCAGAGACTCAACTCTGAACTCAAACACAGCAAGTCTGGGAAATGCTGTTTAAACAGTGGAAGTGAACCACTTTTAACCAGCTGTTGATGAATCGCTGTGACATCAAATTCATATTAATAATATTAAAAAATAATGACCACTAGACTGATGAGCCATGAATAGGTGATTACTGAGGATTGCAAGAATATGTTTCAGTGATGAACAGCAGATTAACAGAGGAAGAAAAGTTAATAAGCACAGAGAAGGATAATATCGCTTATGAAGATAAATGATGGCTTCCTTTCCAATGGAAAATATGATGTTGCAAGAAATACAGGACACTGTACTACAAATATCCATGACAAAACAAAACAGGAAAAACAGCTTGAGGTAAGTACTTTCAAAGTATGAAACACGTCAGAACTGAAGAAATGTCTTTATCTCCAGTGGTGGTAATACAGCAAGTGAAACACTTCAATATTAAAACAACGGATGTTTTTAGTACAGAACAAGTTCCCCAGTAGTATATTAATGCAAAATTATGTGCTTTGAAATGGGAAGTGATTAAAAATACACAAAATAAAATCAAAGCATAGGAAAGCTTTTTTTGATGGCAAGATCAAATTAGGAGTAATTTTTATTCCACTTGGAGGGAAAACTGTATTAACATCCATTAAAATCTATAGTAAACTGATTACCCATGATTGCTATGGTTTAAATACGCACTTTGCCGACTTCTGAAAATTATAAGTAAAAAAATTAATCCAAAATACCCTCGGAGAACCTGGGCTTAGTGATGAATGGATGGAGATTTTGACACCTGCTGACGTGGTCGGTGCTCAGCAGCAGCCAAGGGGCAGGAATAAGTCACTCATCCATGGGGACGTGCACTGCCTAAAGCCACCCAGCTGTGATGCAGCAGAGAGGAGCGCCTGTATCGTGCCCTTCGCTGCAATAACCAAGAATTCGCAGAATTTCCATACATAAAAGGAAAAGCGCGTCCCTGGCAGCACAGAGCACCCCTTGCCGGCTGCGGCTACAGAAGGCCAAGGAGGCTGTGGTGCTTTACCTGAAGCAGCAAACATGTCCTTTGCTATGAGACTTGACTTGTGGTAGGTTAAGCATCAGCAGTAAGAAACTGTGGAGATTAGTAAACACAGCACAAAGCCAGGTAATATTCTTTCTTGATTACAGTGTGTCTCAGTAAGGAGGGAAGTGGTTTAAAAAGGCATCTCAGAGTGTACAGGAGATGGGCTGTGGCACTCTCCATGTGTTATTGCATAAGGCTTGCACTGACCTGTGTTCTTAAAAATAACATGCCACCGTCAAGGCTATCGGAGCGTCACCCACAAAAATTCCACTAACCTACAGGATAAATCCCTTTAGTCTGAAAACATTCATTTGACCTCACTGTTACTTTTACGTACAGAACTAACACAGAACGGTTCCCCAAGGCACCCCGTAAGACCTCAGCCCCGGGGGCCGCAAGCTCACGGGCTCAGCCAGGAGTTTTACTTTAAAACTACAGATATAAATAGGGTTCTTCAGTACCTCGAGACAGCTCCGGAGAACAAGCCACGCTGCGGTTCCCAGGGCGGGCCGGGGGGCGGTGTCCCCGCTGTCCCTGCCGGGCTGAGGCTGCTGAGGGGCTCCCGGAGCTGGGGGGGGGGAAGTTTTCCCACCGCCTTCGAGTGGCAGCTGCTCCGGGGGGGCTCCAGGGGCTGCCGTGAGGGACGCGGCGGCACCGCAGCCACGGCGGGGGCGGCACAGCCCTGCCCGCACACACACACACACACAAGGTGGTTCCGACCCAACAGTCACCGGCCTGGTGTCTAACGTGCACCCTTCAAAGGTAAAAACGCCCTTTTCCATACGGCTGCAGGTGGACTTCACAGGAAAAGCCGCCCCGTGCAGCTTTGATCGTACTCCAGCGGTTGCACCGCACCGTTCCAAAGCGGGTTGCGGCTCAGTGAGAAGCGACAATAGGTGACAGAAATTTTCAGTGTCACAATTAATACTTAATCAATTTGCAGTGCCTTGCGCTCCAGCAGGCAC
>JAYRBT010000114.1:1202663-1220176 GCA_036023395.1 Myiotriccus ornatus
GACAATAGGTGACAGAAATTTTCAGTGTCACAATTAATACTTAATCAATTTGCAGTGCCTTGCGCTCCAGCAGGCACTTAAAATGCAGGGAACAGGTACAGTCTTAAACTGCTGAGGGAATAATTACCACCCTGACTGGGCCCTCAACATAATGCCACTCTACTGTAGTGTTCTGACAAATACACACAGGCACTTTCACAGATCCAGTGGCATTTTCCTTTCTTTCATTAAACACTCTGTGTGGGCAAGAAAAGAAAGAAGGTTGCAGTGTAATTTGTGACACCATTTAATATCAATAATAAAACACCAGTGAAAGAATTTTAAAAGAAAGTTGTAACATTTCTTCCAGTAAGTTCCCTTTCTGTGCTATCGCTAAGTCATATTTTTGATTGTCACAAGGCAAATGAATGGTTTTCCTTTCTGAAAGGGAAAACTCAAATCACTGTCAACTAGAAGATCGAGAAACAAAGATGATGCACATAAAAATGAAGATATTAAATGATTAAAGACTAAAATTTCAAGAGTCCCCACTACAACAAGAAGGAGAAGTCTGAGACGGGTTACACAGAAGATAAGGGAGGTAAATAACTCCAAGGCCAGCATTCTCCAGCTTGCAAGTGGAAGGGGTGTTAGGAAAGTGGTCAGTAACATCACAGAAGAGCACAGACAAGACAAATAGGTGACAATTATTCCCACTGAAAAAACAGATACAGAGAAAACAACTTAAGCAGTCCTATATAGTGCAGCAAGCTGCAGTTATTCTGAGCCCTGCTGTTGCAGGGAGCTGGCCTGAATCAGCTGAACAAGGAGAGGTTTGCAGCTGCATTCTGCCTGAGTGTGGCTGCCAACTGTGGTGGATGCAAATTCCTCATCCTAGATCCCTGCCTGGCTCCTCCTCGCTGGGACTGGAGAAGGGCTATCCATAGGAAATGGTAAACTGAGTCCTAACCTCAGTCAGCTGCATTTTGAGAGCATTTCCCTGCTTAGTGCAGCAGGTGGTACACGGACCGTACAGTATTTAAATGGGCATGTTCTCTCCATGCAGTCACGTTTATTTACAATGCCAAGACGAGATGCAGATGCCCAGTTACACAATCTCACCTGCAGGATAGTTATGTCTGAGCAACACTTCCCAGGATGCAAAATCATAATTTTATATTTGGTAGGAACTCTCAGATTTAATTAGGTAGCACAGCTTTAAACTGACTTGGCACTGGAGCCTGAAGAGCACGCATGGTATTGATATTGGATGGTCCCATCTGAATTTGATTCGAAAATTGTGGGTTCCACACACTGATGACACTGTTAGGTAGTTATTTACTCCTCCTCATAATTGGTGCTGACCTGGGGACAAGTGTTAATCTGATCATTAAAGGGTTAAGAAATGTAGATACCCCCAGGAAACAAGAAGAATGTAATTAAATAAACTATTTTATTCTAATATTTCAACCACTGCCGATCTTCAGTGAATCCATTTTCAATCATTTCTCATCCACTTCTCATCCTCAGCAACTTTTAGGCGAAGAATGTGATCACTCACATCAGATAAAAAAGCACTGAGGAAAATTATCTGCATCATATGTACTGGGCAATTCATTTGCATACACGCCCAGGCATCCACTTACATATATTTTCAACAGACTGCAAAACTACCCATTTCTTTGACTTTGTGAGGTTTGCACATACTGGATGTAGGAATTAACAAGCCTAGTTTGCCAATTTATGAGTGCACACCTGAAAGAGAAGAACAGACACAGGAGATCTATTGATATACTAATGCCTAAATGCTGATTTGTTCGGCATCAATTAGAGAAAACCATATGTATTCCCTGGGAGACCAAAAAAACCCCAACCAAACAAAACCAAAAGCATTTTCATATGAATGCTTGGAATTTTCCCTGTTCTCAGAATCACACTGCCAAAGAACTGCCGTGAACAGGATGCTGCAACAAAAGCACTTAGCAGAGGAGATACTGAATGCAGGAGATGCAGAGCACTCTGCAAACATCTTCTCCGGGGAAAATGACATCATGTCTTGACTGCTCTGTCAGACATTCTCATAGACTGGACAATTCAGAACAAAAATGCATTATACATTGTCATCTTCCATTCAGGAGCTGCTGCTTGGCTGGCTGGCTGCGTGCTGCCCATTAATGCTCCCCATCTGCCTCCCAGCTGGCATGCTAATGATGCCTGGCAAAATACACCACCATGGCACTGGCAGATACAACTTCTGCCTCCACTGACTCCATAACAACTCAATTTCCAACCCTCCTGCCTGACCACAAATGATACTGGGGCTGTTGATGCACTCAGGGACAGGACCCACTCCTCAGTGACCAGTCTCTCTGTTTCCTTTGCAATCAGATCATCAGACCAGAACACTTCTACCCCCTTCAATAAAGCAAAGGCTTGGAGTAGTTTTGCACTTGCATGAACACTGTAAATAAATTAAAGAACCTGGTGCAGAAAACCCAGTTGGATGCAAGTTCCAGCCAGTGTAAGGAGGAAGGAAAAGGAAAGGACACACACACAGTTTTTCCTTTAGGCTTTCTCCTCACCTCAGAGTGGAAAAAAAAAGTGTTGATGCAATTGCTTATACCTTGCTCTTACCTCATACAGAAGTGTGGACATTTAGAGTCATTCTGGTTCTGTAATTTCACCTTTTCCTCCATGTCTGTAATCAGTCTGGAACTCGTGCAGTCCTTTGGGCTCCACAGCCAGCGGGCAGGTGTCAGAGCCAGAAAGGAAAGCTGTCCATGCTGCAGTTCTTTGGAATGGGCCCTTCTGTTTCTAATTTCTAACAAGTCACAAGCTCTGCAGGTCATGGTGTGAATAATTTGTATTAACTACAGTTTGAAACACTTGTACAAAATGAAGCAATCAGCCTCGGAAGCTTTTGAAACAAACCGATTCCCACCTGCATGACAGATCTGAAGGGTAACTGAGTTAATACAAGAAGGCTCCAAGGGAAGGTCTGCACTGTCAGTTCAACAGCTGCATACTGTGATATCTGGGTGAGTATCTGTTAAGATGAGCAGCAGTTATTAACTAGGTCTGAGTGAGCTGGAACAAGCAGTAACAGTCAGAACGGAACACAAGGCTCAGTTGTCAGTGATCGTACTCACAAGCAAGAACAACTTCCTCTCCTTTCTTATCTCAGCAGCACAATTCCCAGTATTCCTCCTACAGAGCTAATGCTCAGAAAGCATCAGACTCTTTAAATCATCCACATGGGAAGTCCAGCACTGAGATACTTGCATTTGCTCTTGCTTTTTTCCTTTTTTTTTGATGTAGGGGAAAAGAAAGAAAAAAGAAAGTAAAAAAATCCCCCAAGCCAAACAAAAACTCCACTCCCTCCAAGTCACCAAAAACCTCCTCTGAAACCCCTGAAATTAAACTGTAAAGAAACCAATGCACTTTTGCCCACTCCAGAAGCTCTTCTATCTCCATGGGGCAATTGGAACACAATTCAGATGCCTCGGAATGAAGCAGCAAAGCCTGTCAGCTCTAATGCATTATGCAAGAAGCCAGACTTGGCCTAATGCAGTAACAGCATCCTGGACAGCACCAAATCTCCCCATCTCCATCTCTCCACTATCTCACTCTACAGCTTTCCTACTTAAAATAAGCCTCTCTGATTATCCTTTTGAGAGATGTTTGATATGACCGTGCAATCCAGGTATGAAAAGCAACACGTGATTGTTTCATATTTATAGAGAGAACAAATTAATACAGAGCTTGGGCGTTCCCGGGAGCCTCACTGAAGGGTCTGTGGAGTGTAAAACTTGGAGCATTTTAAGATCTTAAATACAGGTCAGCCTCAGGGGTCTGTATGACTTCAAACATTAAAACTGAACCTTTCCCCATCCCTTATAGCTTCCTCAAACAAAGTTTAAGAAAGGAAAGCAGCAGCACTAAACAAATGTTTCATCCTTTAAAGAAGAGAGTAAAAAATCGGTCTTTTTATGTCACAAAAAATTGTGGGGTAGATTTGAACACATATGAGCAAAGAGGAACCACAGCACACAAACATTAACATGACAGGAGAGCAACCACATAGATATTTAGGACTTAAAACCCTGAAAAAATCTGAGACTACACTGGACACAGAAATCACTGCCCAACAGCTTCTAAGGTGTATGACCAGCCTCAGACTCAACAAGGAATTAAAATCCTCACTAAGTCAGATTTGTTTGGCTCTTCCAAAGCAAACAACCTCAGTACATCAAATCCAGAGGTGACTGGCCCTTCTCCAGAGACATCAGTCCGTGGTTAGTCGTGACAGGCCACATCCCAAGGCCCTGCACAAGCACCACAGTGCAGAATGGGAGGATGGGCTTCCAGCTATGGGAGACTGCGCCCTTGACACCACAGATATAAAAAAATAGAGATTCAAGTTGCATTTTTATCTATTAATTTCTGTGATGAGATACTACAATACAAAATTATCCCACCTACCAGCATTTTAAAATGGAGAACGTGTTTGGAGTCAGAAAAATAAGTTCGTTTCAGAGAGGAATTTTTAAAATACTTGGGAAGAACTGAACTTTATCCTGCCAAATTATGGAAGGGATACTTCCCAAACAGAAAGATTTGGCAGGTAGGAAGCATTTACGTATCTCGTAGCAAAATACAGAATGTTTTTCTTAAAATATTTTAAGAAGAAATAACGGGCATTTTTCAAAGACACTTTGATGAGCACATGTTATAATCCAGATTATACAACCCTGCTTCTATTAAAAACAAAGCCTGGTCTAAAAAGAAAAAAAAAAAACAAACACCCAACCACGTTCATGGTGTTTGCAAGTGAGAAAGAGATGATTAGGAGCATTTTCTTCATTAAATAACAAATCACTTCTCCGAGATGGATATTTTAAGATGGAGCACAAGTGGCCAATTGTCAGCTGGTGTAAATCATCCCCGTTGCAGGGAGCTCTATTTTTACCAGCTGAAGATTTGCCCCCGAGCATCTGCCAGGGAACCACAGACATATATATGGAAGGGCATCGATTCTGAATAATGACAAGAGAATTACAGCATGCTGGACAATTACAGGGACAGGGGGACAGAAAAAGGATGAAGAAAGCCACAGTGAGTAAAGAAATGAGCAGGAAAGCAGGCAGCAATACTGAGAACTCTCTAGGCACGGCAATACTGCACCAAAACCCGTGTTACATCCCCCCTTCTCAACCCTGTGCTGCAGATCCCGTGTACATAAACCGTGCTTAGGCATCTGGGCTGAGTCAGCACCTCTGGCTCGTTCCTGGAGCAGGCAGGGACAGCTGGTGAGTGCTGAAACCAAGGGGCTGGTTATTCTGAGCAGGGGACGGAAGCATTGACAGAGATTTTCGGACAGCCATTTTCACGTGCATCTCGGCTGAAGGAGCCGGGCCAGCGGATCCAACCCTGCCCCTGACGCCTGGGCAGCTGTGCCTGCGTGGCACCAGCAGTTGTGCAATCTGGCTGCGGGCTGGAAACCAGCCCGTCCCCGGGAACAACGGGGGCACTCTGCCATAGACCTGCACCTGGGGGGTGGCCATCCCGAGCCACTGGTTGGTTTCCTGCTTGTTTTTCCCATAGCCCTTGCTGGTGTAACCCAATCCAGCCCGTGCTGAACAACCCCCACGCCGCACTCCAGGTGGTGTTGAAAGACTGGGACACAGCAGCTTCACAGGCACAGCAAAGCCTCAGTTTTAAATGAAATACCTTGCCCAGCATTCCATGAAACGTTTCACTAAGTTCAGAAGACAAGGGAGAGGGAAAAGTAATTCCTAGTGTCTCCCACTTGGAACAGTACGTTGTGGCATCCCAAAAGCCCTCCTTTCCCTACACTGGCAGATGTGCTGCTGGAATTCACCATCCTGTTGCTTTGTTTGCAGGAAAGCATGACACTGGAGCTGTTGCAGGATAGTTGCAGGTTACATTAACCACGTTAACCCAGCTCAGCAACGCTGCCTTTTAAAACCATGAACTTCCCCTGCTTGCAATATGTCGCTTGTTAGATACAAAAGCCTCTACATTGAGGAGCCCAGCTACTGGTAAAGAATAACTTCTAATTACACGGCATAGTCATTAATTAGCGTTTATCCAGAGATGAAGCCTGGATTCAGGGGTGACAAATGACGTGGCAGTGAACGTACAGGAGCACTTTGTCACATCCCTGGGACACGATGGATGTGCCATCACTAAGAGCCTTTACGTGAAGTTTGGGTACCTTTTAAATGGCCATTTATGCTCAAAAACCAGTGACGGATGTAAAATCCACAGAGGGAGACGATTTGGACTTAAATTCAGAGCAGATAATTCTGTCAAGGAGACATCACAAAAAAGACGAAAACTAGCAGAAGCAGATTATTAAATTTATGCTGTGCTGGATTCACTGCCACCACTTTTAACAACAGGCTTTATTCTTCATGTAACCAAATTTATGCTAATCTCTTCAGGAGTTCCAGAAACCAGAATCAGAGAAACTCAGGATTTGCAGTGTTTCAAAACTTACTCTGCAATACTTGTGCTATTCATTTTCGTTGTAACTCCCCCAGTAAATACTGTAGGGTATTTACTCTGGACGTCAAAGCGCTGGCAGCACTTCCATTTCATTGTAAAAGGCCGAGATAACAAATACAGATTTATTATTAAATGTCCCACCTTTCACACTATGCAAATTCACCCAGCCTGCAGCCTACTTTTGGCAGTCCTCTTTCCCAAGGGCCCTTTAGGAAGAGGCTATCAGCCAGATTAATTATTTTAACAATAGCAGCCTTTTCCTACTGCCATTTTTTCTGTCACCATTATATGACATAAAGCGGAGGGGAGGTAGCATGAATTTATGCAGCCTGTAATAGATCTCAGTCCAACGCTTCCCAGAAGCAGCAGATTGAGCGCTCAAGTACAAAGCCTCCAGCCTTGCGTGACGAGTTAGAGGGGACAGGAGGGAGCATCGCGTGTCCCTGCTTCTGGAAGGGGCTGCGTGGCCCATCTGGCTGGAAAGGTTGACCACCACAAAAGAAGAGAGGCAGGAACAGCTGCTAAAAGCCCAGAACTGCAATAACCTCCTCCTGCTGTCGTCACTCCTTACGGTAACGCTGCCAGTGGAAAATGCGGCACCCCGTAAATCCTTTGATGCTCGAGAGCTTGCGCACGGTCCGGTTGCTGGTCCCGCTCTCCTGACAGCAGCGTAACTGTAGCAGCACGTGAGCCCTGTGCAGCACACGAAGGGACATGCTCTGACCTTCCCCCGTGGAGGCCTGGCACTCCAGGAGCAAGCAATGCCACGTGCTGTCCACACTGCTGCTCCGGGTCTTCCCGGGGGCAGGACAACAGGCGGCCACCGAGTCCACCCAGGAGCTGCTCCTGTTCAGTCTCAAGCTGTGCAAAAGAATGTTTAGGGATGTCCAGCACCTGCTGGAGACATAGGTGTAAACTGGGTGTGCTTATGGGGAGGAAAAGCTATATCCAGTATTTATAGAAATGTAAAGATAAGGATTTTCTCACTCTGAGATGACACCTGAAGTTCACAGCCCGTAGTGATAAGACAAACCTATGGATTCCCTAACTCCTCATTTTATTAGTATCAGTATGCTACTATTATTGTTTTTTACAACTCAAAGCCGCAGATGCAGATGGAACGAGAAGGAATCATTCCTCTGCCAACCTGAGTCACCTCAGGTGTCAGGACCTGCCCTTCCACCGGGGTGAGCACAGCTCATGGGCTCTGTATTCCAAATCCCCTCTTTCTGCAGATCCTGGTCCCAGAGATGCAAAACAACAATGTGGGCACAGGGGATTAGGTCATGTGAACGGGCTGTACTGTACGTTTGACTCAAGAGAAACCATAAAGCAGCTGGCACCCTGCAGCCTGCTCTGTAATGTTTACAAAATGATAATAACTGCAAAGAAACGCCAACAGGAACTTAGCACAAGTTAAACAAATCACCTTCAAAGTGGCACTCTGACACAATGGTGTCAAAACACATTTCCTTTCCCACTGGAACAATCCTATTATTTCATACTGGCAAACAGAGGGGAGAAAAGCGGTTTTACACCCATGGGAAAATGGCACATTTACAGGGAGATGAGAGTGGCTGGTGAGCTTCCAGAACTGCTGGGGGGGGAGCTGGACTTCTACAGGGAAGGACTTCCATGTTTGACAGAGAAAAAACCTAGAGGATTATCCCATGTCAACGTAAATCCGTGAAGAGACAATGCCATCCTCATGGCTCCAACGGGTGCCAGATCATAATCCCTCTCAAGGATCTCCCCATGATCTGCCCCTCCTCCACACCACCAGAGAAGCAAACGAGACTGAGGAAAATAAACCCATTCCCCAAGACTGGCCAGTGTCAGGTGCCACAGGTATCAAAATTTCAGTAAGAAAGCCTGAAACGGCATCAGGCACCAAAGCGAGGAGGAAGCGGTTTCACAGAACCTGCATTACTGTGCAATATTCTGATTTTCTGACAATTTTTATGCTTTTCTGATTACCTATCAGTCACATATTTTGCTGCACTCAGTCTCTCTGAACTGAGATGTGATGCTTGTATTACTTCGGAGTACCACAATAGCTTGGGCACGTACCAAACATGCAAATGACAGTAAGAAGTGGCTCCCCACAACCTGAAAGAGAAAAGAAATTTGAGAGGAAAGAGTGACCTCAAATTTAAGCTGCCACCTTACAGAGAATTTTTTTATCAGGTGCTGGTTTAATAATTTGGCAAAGATTACTGATTAAGGTGAAAGAGGTGAAGTCTTTTGTACACAAGGTGACACATCCTCAAAGGCAAAGGGGAACATCTGATAGGAGAGGTCCTGGCTGAGCTCTGGCAGTCAGGAGGGCTTAAGTACCCAACGGCACAACCTACATTTCCAACTCAATTTTCCAACTCACTATTTCACCACCACGTTTCCTCAAAAGGCACAATGTTTATGGAGCAAAAGAGTTTCAAAGAAAAAAAGATGTCAAAATCAAGGGAAAATCAAGGGCCACTTCACCCTGCACCTCGCTTCTGTTGGAAGCACCTCCAGCTCTCCTCCCATTTCTGCCTATGATGCGAATGGTTCAAATGTCAGGCACAAGAACACATCCATAAACCTCAGTGCCAGTTGAGGCTGGGATGGAGAAGCAGGTGGCTCAGCCTATAACCCTTTCATAGAGTAATTTGGGAATCAAAGGAATTTAAGGAGTCGTTGAATAGGATTTTAGGGGCAAAGCCTATGGCACCAGGGGATCTGGGACCCAAAGACCCGGTAAATGTCTCCCAGTTCTACCTTCCCATGCGAGCACAGGTCAAGCACAATAAATCCTCAAGTAGCTATAAATTAAAAGCCCAGCTGACTACGTCAAATACTGCCAGCCAGCAGAAACAGGCTCTGCAGTGAGATTAAGATCACTTATTACAGAAATCCAGCACAGGATGCCGTAACTTCAATCCAGAGGGAAAAAGCTTAAAATATCCCTGGCTTCCTGTACATCAGGAGCAGTGAGGATGCCAGGAGCAGATCTCCAGTGCAGAGACCCTGCTGGTGCTGAAAACCTGCTGTTTGGCTCACGTATCTCGGGGGGAGGAGAGGATGTGTTTCAAGCACTGTCTGCAAACCCCCATGACCGATGGGATCCCATTAAGTGTGCTCCTAGAGCACACCTAATTTAGTTTCATCCCATCTGGGCACGCCAAACCTGCTCTGCAACGTGGAACCGGGCAGGTTTGCTCCATGGCACACTCCTGGAGCACTGGAGTGCACAAATCCTCCGCTGGCACAACGGGAGCTGGCCAAGAGTCCCTGTGTGGGCTGCAGGGAGAAGGGGGTGGGACACACAATGGGAGCACTCTGGAGAACGAGGAACGAGCAGCGAACCGAGGTGCTGATAGAAAGCATTTGACACTGAGCCAAGAACCAGTGACACCTGGAGTTAAAACAAGCTCCCTTAGCCAGGCACAGAAGACAGTTCTGCATTCAGCTATGGAATAGCTAAAGAACATAGAGAAAACAGAGAAAATACAAACCATCATCTGGCAGCTCGTTATTTTATGTAACATGTCAAAAACGTCACAAAGATACATATTTCTGTTTTCTTTACTTTCCAAGACTATTCCTTCCCCATGTCTCAAATCAAATCATAATGATGCTTTGCCTCAGGCTACAGAATGAGGAGGGTCTCTCTTGTGTCTCTTCCTGGTTTCTTGTGTGATGGGCAGCACAGAGAACAGAGTGGCTTCAACACACAGCTCTGCCCTAAAGCATAACCAAGCTCCTAAAAACCTAAAGGGTTTCTGCCACTTGCCTGTAACGTTAACAGGGTAAAAAAACCAATCCATTAACAAACCAAAATTCTGAATATTTAGGAGATTTGTGTTTTTATTAACACAGACAAAAGATTGGAGAAATGGTACTTCAGCCTTCTTAAAATGACACAGTACAACTATCTGAAGTGTTGCTTATGTTGAAGAATCTCTCTCAAATCTCAATAGCCAGAGATGTGGCAGCTACACTGCCAGGAACATCAGTCAAAACTACGGCAAACACATAAGTAGCCCCAAAATTTAAGGAGCTAAAACACCACAGGAACTTGATTTACATGCCTGGAACAGAGCAACACTGAGCCCCCTGTACTACAAAAGCTACTGTAAAGCTTCAGGGCAATCCCCAAGACAAATCTCCAATAATTAATTTGTATGGTCTGACCATCAAAGGTCAAGGTGTGCTGGAAAGGTTTGATCACTTTGAGTTCACCAGAGGAAATCTGAAGCAATTACACGTGAGGATGGAGAGGGAGTGGAAGGGAAAGATGAGGATCAGTGGGACCATCAGTTCTTCACACTTCAAAGAGAGTAAAGTGTGGGAGCTGGAAACCCCAACGTGGACACTTCTGGCATTCCAGCCAAAGCCTGGCTGACATGGGAATGCTGCACACAGCAGGATCTGACATCTGACTGCTTAAAACAATGGTGTCCTTAATACACAATATTGATTTTCCTCTTCTGATTGCTCAGAGTTCTAACTCTAGAATATCTCTGTTTTCCTGAACGATCCCAAGTGTTCCTGGAGCTGAATGTGCTGATTCCCTAAGAAAGCAGTACAAGGATGTGGGCACCTTCCTTGTCTGGAGGTATCTCAGCTCAGTAATTAGGCTGCCACCTTTCACTTCCTTCTGCTTCCAAACAACGCATCTGCAGGCTTGCTCTGGAGCACCCCAGCCACTTCACCACACATAGAGGGATTTCTGCCTTCCCAAAGAAAAAGAAGTCAGATTTGTGAATTTCCTTGGGAAAAAACCCCAAAGGTATAATTACCACCCATCAGCAGCACATCCTCCCCCCACAAAAGGCTGAACAGTAACGTTCCTTAAAGGGTTTCCTGAGCCTTTATTGCTTGGTAAAAATATCCAGCAAGAGGCAAAAAGCCCACTCCACAACACAAGCAGCGTGGAGCCCTTTCTCCACAGAATGCATTTCTTATTTCGGTGATAATGAAAGGCAAGTTGGGCGCTTTCTAAAGCAGTTTGTTCCAGATTGCTGGCTCCCAACTGCACAAAAAATAATGACCCCTTCCCCACCCCATCCAAACGGCGGCACGCAATCCCGGCGGGACAATATGCCATTGTGGAGCTCTGAATGCCGCGCTGGCAGAGGGACGGGTGCGAAGGAGGGAGCACAATCGCCTCTTTGCCCTCCCCCCGCTGCAGTGCCAGCTCGGGGGAACACGACTCGGGGCCATGGCCAGGATGGGGGTGCGAGGAGATGAAAGAGGCCGCGCGAAGATAAACGCACGGACAGACGCCGCGCTCCGGCCTCGCCTCCTTGGAAGCCACTGGAGGAACCTGCGAGAGGGAGTCTGAGGCAGACTGCACGGGCATTTCAGCAGCACTCCTGGGCTTGGCTGCTTAAAACAGGGACAAATCTCCCTTTCACGACCCTGGAGTATAAACCAGAACCTTGCTTTGCACACAGAGAAAAGCTCATGGTATTTAATCCGCATTTCAGCTCTCCCAGCCTCTTTGCTTCCTATCACACCTTCCTGTCCTCTGCCCCCCTGCATTCATCAGATGAGCACATGGATGGGTTTAAAACTCTCCCACGGTCCACACTGAGCACTTTGATGCCACCTGGATGATTCATAAATAGTCTGAAGCTTCAAAACAGCATTCACTGTACAGAAATGGAGGGACAGAGCAACGCAAAGCAAAATTATATCCATCCAATCCCTCTGTTCCAGGAATAACAAACACACCCTTCCACTGAAGATGCAACTAGAACCCAATCCCCATGCTCAGGTAAAGCAAATGGACCAACAACCAGGATTTGGGTCCCAAAATGCCTCAGCCACTTCCAAAGTTTCCCACCTAGGACAACGTGCCTGTGACGTGGAAGGCAGAATCCCAACATTAGGAGAGTCTCACAGCAAGGGAAGACACGTAGGGCGAGAGGTGCCCAGGGAGCTGCAGGCCTTGCAGCTTCCCCTCAACATTCCTACACGGATGGCAGCCCCACCGTGCATGCAAAGGCCAGGATGGCATTCCCACGACTCTCCTGACAGCACTGGCTTTATCCACAAGGCGAGGCTGGGAGCCCATCGCCTCCTGCAGGACTCGGTTGACGGTTCTGGTTTGTTTACGGCTCCCCTCAGTGTAGCCACATAATTATGTCCAGGGCAGAAATTAATTCCAAGAGTAAAGTGCCTCACGTTCATTAAGGCTGTTTGCACAGGATTTGACAGTGCCATGCTCCATCCAGAAAGGACTCCGTGTCCACGTTTGTGGAAAGGTTGGATGGACTCCCAGCAGTGAGAATCGCCACAGAACAACAATAGTATTTAGAAAGAGAGAGAGTGGGTTTTGTTTCCCTGTGGAGTCGTTTATAAATCGGGAGGATGTTAAATTTTGCAGGTCTGTGGAGATCACCTGATACCCACACAAACACTGCTACAACATCTAACAGGGTTTTTTACCTGACAAAAAAGCACATTCCAATTCCTCCGCAATTCTTTCTAGAAAGAATTGGCAGGTTTCTATGACAATTTATTCCTTTAAGTCTTGCATCAAACATAACAATTTCTATTATTTAGGTTGAATCCAGGATAACAGTACATATTTTACAAGTTTTTAAATATGTACACCACACCCACACTTCTGGACAGGCACAGAGGTGGTTACAGGTAACCCAGGCAAGGAGGTGACACAAAGAAGCCAACTGAAATTCCCACATGAGCTTTAGCACATTCTCCTGAACCACAGGTTTTTATCAGTACACCAATTAAACAGCAATTTCAGGTACTTGGAAGCCCCAGCTAAGGCACAGTGTGAAAGCTTTTTTTGTAAAAAGCAGAATTATAAGCTTATAACTCACCACGTCTTTACATTTATTTTGGAATATTTGCCCATTAAAAGCTACACAGCTGACCCTGAGGTACCTCATGGAAAATTCAATATTGTTCTTCAAGAACTAGGTCAGAATCTGATATGTTGACCTCTGTGTACTACTGCCGAGAAGTGTGAGCAACAGTCAGCGTAACCTGAGGCTTCCGTGATAGGGTCAGAACCTCTTCACTCTAAAATATTCCAACCAACCCCGAGGGGATTCAGGATGTTACTGGATATTCCTTCTCTCTCTCTCTCCCCTCCCACTGACTGCAGTGTATAATATTTCAATCAGCAAAAAAACATTCCTTAATTTAAAAAGAACATAAACAGAACACGTCCTTCTCACTGACAATCAGCAAGTGTCATCTCCGAGATGTGGCGAACACAGCAACTGTTTCTGGGCTCAAGTGGCAAGTGAAATCTGTATTTGGTGCTGAGTTTCATTAGAAAAGTGGGGCCTTTAAAAAAAAAAAAAAAAATTAATCTCATGTTTAAAATCACCCAAAGTCACCAAAGCTGTATCCTGCTGACTGTCAATAGTTGTTGGGCACAGAAAGCCATTTGTGGCTATTTGCAACATATCATAACACACGTGAGAAAGTAACAGTGAGTGCACAGCATTAACACAGAACGTTTTCCAGAAAATCCCAAGCTCTCCAGGTAGTGCACGTGTGGCTTTTGCTGCCCTGAGCTCTGGATCTGGTTATACTTCCATTAACAGGTGCTGCTGGTCTGAGGGAGAACTGACAGCTTTCTTTTCCCAAAACTTCTGGGACCACTAAGTTCATGTACTCAGGTTAAAGGCTACATGGAAAAATGTGGGTTTCTGCTCATTTTTCCATCTGCCAGAGCAGGAGATGGATGGCAAATTGGATTGCAAAGCTGCACCACTGATAACCACCTCACTTCAGTCCTTCCTCCCCAAAAAGACTAATATTGTTTGCTTTTCCAGAAGCTTGATTTAGTACTTCCAGCAACCCAGATGGGAGTTAATTGGGAGAAAATGCAAGAGCTGTCCAAACAGAAGCCTGCACCAGAGCTACTGCCTGCAAAGCAAAGCTAGACTGAGGGCTGGGAAAGGTCACAGCCCCCTATTTCTGCAGGCAATTAACCATCAGAGTGACTTATCCGGGATTCGATCCCTTCTATGAGTACAAACACCACGTAACTTCCTCAACCAGAACCCCTGTGTCCCATGGCACTCTGGAGAAGGAGGGCTCTCCTGGGGCAGAAGAGCAGACATTCCAACCTGCTGGAACGGACCTGCTGGGGTATAAAGCTCAATAATGTGTTTTAGGGAGTAGAGATTATCAATAGGTTTTCTTTTTCCTCCATGCTTCTGTTTACAAAGCTACTGGGATATAGATTTTTTTTTTTAACGTCCTCTTCTCACAAAACTTATGGTGAAATTCTTCCCTGTGAAGGTGTTGAGGCCCTGGCACAGGTTGCCAGAGAAGCTCTGGATGCCCCATCCCTGCGAGTGTCCAAGGCCAGGTTGGATGGGGCTCTGAGCAACCTGGGATAGTGGAACGTGTCCCTGCCCACGGCAAAGAGTTGGAACTGGATGATCTTCAAGGTCCCTTCGAACCCAAACCATTCCTTGGTTCTACGTATGGCAAAGTGATGCAACTAAAACATCAGTCACAAAGTGCCAGTATTTCTCAAACGCCCCTTCCAGCAATATCCAAGATAAACATACATAATATAAAAAGCCAGAATTTTCATCAGTCCTGCCAGCAGCTGCAGGTCAGATCAGCAACCTGAATTAAGTGTATTAAATTCCATGCTGCTTCTCACAGTTTGGAGACAGCTCCCAGAACAGGCAAAGGGACTGAGGAGAAAAGGAGCAAACAGCTAAATGAGGCACAACTCTGGTGTTTGTGACAGTAACATCACCAGCTCCAGTCACCTCAGGGAGCCAGAAGACACTTCCACTGCATGAAGACAACTTCCTACTTGGAAGTGTGACAAACAAAAATGATACCATGGATAAAGGCAATTTAAATATACAATTATTTAGAATATAAAAGAAAGCCTCCACTGCACAGTTTTCAGGGAACATCTCATTTGAAATAGTACCACAAGAGTCACAGAAATGATGTGACGACAGAACAAATAGAGCTGCTGTTTCTCTTGCAATCAGTGAAACAGGAAAACTCATTTAGCAAGTGTTCAGCTCCAACAGAAGCACAACGGCTTTCAAGTTTTGAGAGAAAGCCAACCAGTTCACTTAGAGTTTTCTAGTAATAGGCTTTTACCCACGACAGCCATGCCAGCCTTTTGTTTAGTGCACAGTTATTGCCTGGATGTCTTGAAAACTGAGCCTGTCACGCAGATTTTTTTACAAACAATAGCCCACACCCATTTAATAAATGGAAGCATCTCAGACATAATAATAATCCTGCACGGAGCAATCAGACACAGCAGTGAGGCTATTTTACGAAGCACTGAATCCAACTTTGCAGCTTCCCCCCCTCTTCCCTCCAGCAGCAGCACCTTGACATTGCCAGAATACATATGGAGCGAAACACCACGAGCTCAAATGTGGGCATCAACACTGAAGTGTCACTCAGAGGCCAACAACTTCACAGAGCACAGAGGCTTCACAGGGAGACCTAAAGGATACACAGAGCACATCCCCAGCTGCCTCAAAGCCTCAGGCAGCCCTTCAAAGCTGAGGGTTAGCTCTACACCTGATCTTAAAACAGCAAAGATTATTTGAACACAAAGGTACTCTTTTTTCCTTTTTCAGTGTGGAGATAGAAAATATCAGGTGTAGGAAAAGAATACAAAGATGGGACTACAACTGTGTTCACTATTCGTATTTTGGAGGTGACTATCAAACTACAAGCTAACACCTGGTGCTCAGAGAGGCTGATAAAGATCAGCAGAGAAAAGAAAACATTACCTGCTGCTGCTATTTTATATTTAATCATCTATTTTCAAGAACCCCTTCAAGTTTCCAGGTAACTCAAGCTAACAGAGCTCAGGCCCAGTAACATCTTAACTACAAGATGCTAAATGGTTTTGACAAGCTCTATTATAATTACTTTTAAATGCTTTGTTCCAATGCTTGCGTTTGCCCAAGTCTTTGATGGGAGATTAAATTACCCTCACCCTAAATTCCTATAATAAATTAAAGAAAACAGAAATGTAGTGTCAATTTGTGTCCAAATCTGCTTACAAAGGAGAATTAGCTCAGGCCTTTGCCCAGCCAAGCGCTTCATCATGTGCATAATTTTAATTACGTCAGTATTCCCACTGATGTCAGTGACCAATTGGAGCTACAAGCATCAAGTTCTATCCATGCCTGAGTGCTTCCCTGGATCTGGGCCCAGGAGGATTCACAGCAGTGACTCAGGACACACAGCACAAGGAAAGTCTCCAGGGATGGTGTTGGGAGAAAGCTGAGCACACAACCTGGTGCTCCCTCGCAGATATAAGTAGTTCTTCATGATAAAACTTGAATTATTTTTATAATATGAACCCCAGGATTAGGCTGGCCTGAGTCAACGGAGTACCATCCAAAACTCAGGCAGTTAATTGATGATTAAAGCAGTGCCAGTTAATTAAATAAAACCGTGACAGATACAAGGATTCTGGGGTTTGTTGCATTTCTGTATAAGCAAATGTTCCCTCATCATGTTTTATATATAGACACTGGTATCTCTAACTCCCAAAAGAACTGATTAGGGAACAGCTCACTCGGATGAGCAGCAAATGAAGATGTCTGGGGCATCTCCAGGTAATTTGTGTAAAGGACTTTCAGGTCACTGGGCACTTGCCTGCAGAGAAAAAGTGGCTCCTGCCACATTCCCTTGGAGTGTCCATGTGCCAGTCAGAAACTAAACGCTGTGAAAACCAGCGAGGCTGAGACCAGGAAACCAGAGCGACGTGGGACACTTGCCTTGAGAAGCTTTCCCACCGACAAAGCTTTGGGTTCGTGTAGCAGAGACCAGACCGAGGTGCCGCGAAGGCACCACGTCCTGTCCGCGTCGGGGAGCTGAAAGGAGGCTCATGCAGCGGAAAAAGGATTTAATTATCGCCTCGTCAGCCACATCGTGCCCGCAGCCAGTGCTGCCTCTCCGATGGCTGTGGCAGGAGCCGCTTGTTCTCCCCCAGCAGCCAGGAGGGGAGATAAGGCGTGCTTGGG
>JAYRBT010000114.1:1220276-1247225 GCA_036023395.1 Myiotriccus ornatus
ATTCCCTTGGAGTGTCCATGTGCCAGTCAGAAACTAAACGCTGTGAAAACCAGCGAGGCTGAGACCAGGAAACCAGAACGACGTGGGACACTTGCCTTGAGAAGCTTTCCCACCGACAAAGCTTTGGGTTTGTGTAGCAGAGACCAGACCGAGGTGCCGCGAAGGCACCACGTCCTGTCTGCGTCGGGGAGCTGAAAGGAGGCTCAGGCAGCGGAAAAAGGATTTAATTATCGCCTCGTCAGCCACATCGTGCCCGCAGCCAGCGCTGCCTCTCCGATGGCTGTGGCAGGAGCCGCTTGTTCTCCCCCAGCAGCCAGGAGGGGAGATAAGGCGTGCTTGGGTTCTTTCTGACGGAGAGGAGATTGTTTTTCTTCTCCTCGTTCTATAAATTCCAGCTCTGTGACACCTCTTGGCCATTATTCAGACGAGTGGGAAACAAATATTCCCTGCTTTCTGGGGGAGGCAGTGATTGCAATGGCACATCATTTCAGAAACGTGCTTAACCTCATGCTGGTGCCACTGATTATTTTTATGCTGACCAGCACCCAAACTTATTCCTACATGACCAATCAGTGGGTTTTCCCCAGCTTTAAATACCTTGTTCTATGTTTACCTTCTGTAGAACAAACCCACAAAAGTTTTGCGTAACTCTTGGCAAACACCAATCCTTGCTTTGAAGATAAAGCGTGACAAATCTTCTGCCTGGTACTCAACTCCATCCATCTTGTCCCATTATTCTCAGCTTGGAACAGCAGCAGCTTCCAAGCTCCTGGGAGACCAAAACAATAACAAACCCTTCCCAAGCTTCGCACTTAATAAAACAAACCCCAAAATAAACCCTGAGCATCACAATCTGCAGCACGATCCTTGCAGAACAAACGCTTTAAATCTTTTATAGTGCCAGTGGTTTGTTGTTTATACACCAAAACTACATTTAAAACATTTTTTACATATTTTATATATATAAATGTAAATATAAATGTGGTGGGTCACCAGAACATCCAACACACAGATACCCCAACAGCTGAAACTGGTGATTTGTTGATACTCAAAGAGGATGAATGTGGGATTTATTTCTCTTTTTTCCCCCTCCTCCCTCAGGAATAGTATTCACAAAGGACAAATTTAAGAAGCAATTACTATCTTAAGCACAGCAATTACTATATTAAGCACTATATTAAGCCATGAACCTTCACCCAGCAATTGCAAGACATAAGGACACATTTGATTGAGGAGAACCCTTTTCATTTCTTTTCTGTTTGGTTCTGACCCTCCTTTATTTCTTCATACACTTCATTAATAAGAGTTAGGAACTATATTAAGTATTCCCTGGGGGGGTTGAGGCGTAAGGGGCATGAAAATCATTCACAAGACCCTGTTTTTGCACCTTTACTCCCGGTGATGTGCAAACTCCGGTGAACTGAAATTCTGCGGCTGTTTCAGCCCTTTCCAAACGGGCAGTTTGCCTTTGGGGTTCAACTTGAGTTACTCTGAAATGATGAATCCTCAGCTGGGCCCACACCAGGCCTCTCTGTTGAAGCCCTGACTTGGTTTACAAGGCCTGACGAGGGCCTGTCCAACATTATTCCCAGAGGAACACGGAGCTGCTCCTGTGCTCAGGCTCAACCCTGCATCAGCTGATGACACACAAAAGCCTTCCAGGGATCAGGGGCCTTCGAGCTGGGCCATAATAGTACCCCAAATTCGCTTTCTCACTCTTTCATTAACACTTCAGAGCGCACAGAGTAAACCTGTCCCTCAAAGCACAGCCAGAAAACACTCCAACTGCTTAAAAGGCTGGTTGTGTTAATTTTTAGGTGGAACTCACACAGCTGTGGACAAGTTTCCCCTGGATGCCCTCATTAAAAGACATGTTTGGAGCTGTTTTACAAAGGCAGGGATGTCAAATGAACCTTGTGAGGTATTAAATATGCAAAATTCTGGGAAAAAAATCCTGATATTTTGCTTTGAATTCATAACATTAATCCCAAAGTAACAGCAATCTTTACATTCTGCTCAGTTTTACATTTCCACTTACAGTTTCAAACACGTGAATTCAAACTGTCGCTTTTTCAAACCCTTTAAGTTCCTGGCACGGAATTTTCCAATTTGAAGCCTCTAAACTTAAAAACCTGAGAGCAGAACTGCCTAAGTATAACTCACACGCGTATTTAAGGACACAGCATTTCTCAGGGCTAAAATAAAACGCCTTCTAATGATCTGCTGGAGATCAGCTGAGATGCCTCATGCATCTGCCCTTCGCATCAGAGAGCCAGCAAAGAGCCCCAAGGGCTTTAAAGATGCTACAAAAACACTTTCAGAGTGGTATTGATCCTAGAGAAAGAAATGCCTGCCCTGCCACACGATGTGTGACCCTAAAATCTGTCAGCTGTGCAAGAAAAAAGCACGTATTTACAGGTTTAAACTTCAACTCTGTAATGTGGACTGGGACACCTGAAGATTATTAGGTCTTACCATCCTTTCAATGTTCTTTTTTTAATTATTATTATTATTACATATGTTATTTTTAATGCCAAAGAACCTGTGGTAGGTTACAGAAGCCAAAAAAGAAATGATTCATCCACCACCACCACAAGGGCTTTCTATTCCTTGAATTCCAGGTTGAGGGACTCTGAAGGGGCATTTTTTAAGAGATTTTAAGGAGGTTTTCCTGTGCCAAGGCACTGAATTAACCAAGCACTTGCTGACAACCAGCACAACTTCTTGTGCAGTTCACACCGTACAGGGTCACCTCGCGTCGGTGCCACAGATCAGGGGCAAACTGAAGTCACCCAGAAGGTACAAAACATATAAAACACACTCAGCCCTTCTCAGCTCTAAACAAACAATGCCATTTCTGGTCTCTTGTCTCCAGACTTGGAAATGACAGGATGCTACAAATAACGTTTCCCGTTCTTAAATTGTCTTGTCCCAGGGCTGATTATATTAATAGACTTCCCTGGGTTTAATTAGTACTTTCATAACCCCAGCTGATCACTAAAATTTCGTTTAATCTGATCACTAAGGTACATATTTTAGGTCCAGTTCGAGACGAAGGAATTGCCAGTGCACAGTTACAAGGGGATGGATGAGCCAGGGCATTTTTCACTCCGAAATTTAATTTTGGCATCTCCAGTCCATTAGTGTGGATTGCAGGATCTTCCTCCTGGTTTAACTGATAGCAGCAATCAATCACAGGCTCCTGTTTCGCATGGGAACCCTCATTCTCGGTTAATGTCACTCAGCAGTTGGAAGGGGCTCTTCCCCACCCAAAATTCAAGCCTGCCACTCCAGCAGACACCTCAGTGCAGACAGTCACCTCCAGCCTGCGGGTCCCAGCAGGTGGGAATAAAGGCAGGGTAAGAAGCAATATCACAGTTCCAACAAAGGCCTGCAAACATGGCAAACTGAGAATAAACCAGCCCTTTCAGAGGCAGTGACAGCACAAGCATGAACACACAGTCAGCCAGAATGACTGCAAGAGCAAAGCCTAAATTTTCTCTGTGAAAAGTCAGATCAAGCAACAAAACCAACTGCATCAGCCACTGTTTTATAACAAAATCCTGTGTCTTACACAGGAAGATAAACCCCCTACACAGAACTGAGCGTGTTTTTATAACACAAGTGGACAAATCGCCCCGAGTGGTAGACACACCTATGGATGACAAACTCCGAGGAGAGAGCTTTCCTCCTTCCATGAGCTCAGGCAGCCGTGGCTACAAAGGAGCTCTGTTATCTGCCATCTCCACTTCAAAAGACATCACAGTGCTGGACACAAAGCCTGACACTGGATAACTTACAGAATCATTACTTCCTCTCCTCCTGGCTTCCCTATAATGCATCAACTCCAGCCAGCATCTCTGGGATAAAGGGATTTACTCATGGGATCTCTGCTGCTCGTGAGTACCAGGAGACTGATTTTCCATGATGCTCAGTGCTCCTGTCTTGGTGCAGAACGACTTCAACTCCCAGTTTTTGATTTAGTTTAGACAGGAAATTTATTCTAGTGCCAGGCTAAGTCTTGAATAATTGCTGCTGGGCATTAAAACTGGGATAACTCACGTTTGTAAGGCCTGGTTTACACAGACTTGTGCTAGCAGTCTTTAGGTTAAACTGCGAACACACAAAACCGTTTGTATTTTCAAGAGGTTGTTTAATTGTACAATATTTGAATAATCTGCTTACAGCCTGTCTGGTTTTGTTTATCTGGAAGAAAGCAGTTTGCATGAGTAGGATAATTCAATTCAAAGGAGACATTCCCTGGAGATGTCTCCAATATGTAGAAAATTTTGGTCACCGATGTTTTCACAAAAAGGCTCTGCTGCTCTTTCTACACTGGAGCCACAATCCCATTCCTTAGGGGAAAAGGTTATTTGATGTATGAGGAGTTTGGGGATTTCATTCTGCTAAACATTTTGTTGCAGATCTCTGAACTCCTCTGGCCATTTTGGTTTCCACACAAATCTTTCCCACCAAGTCTTAGTCACGCTCTGAGTTCTGTTGAATAGTTTTGATGAGCAGAATTCTCATGGCTGGCACAGGGGCTTACAGACAAAACGAAGCTGATTTGTGAGCATTCGTGTTAGCCAAAGTTTGGGGCTCAGCTGCTTATCTGAACTTCTACTATAAACCTGTAAATCTCAGCAAAGATCTTTTCATTAAACCACCAGCCATCAACGGGAAAATTCAGTAAGGAAACACAAGTGCTTTGAAATGAAATTAAAGTAGAATAAAAGCTCTTATTCAACCTATTAGTACTTTCAGAAGTAGGTTTCTAGATACAATTAAAGAAAATTAAACTCCAAAGCTCCAGAGCTGCACTCCAACTGTGGCAGAACCAAATGCAAGGATGAAATCAGAGCTGTGCTGAAACTGCTGATGTTTTGTGTGCCTTTTGCTTTTAGAACACACAGACAGCAACTGCACTAAGAGGAATTAATGTTGCTTGTGAGTCAACAGCCTGTTTGTGAGAGGGGGATCAAGCAGCTGCAGCTTCCACGTTCTGGAATGGCTAATCAAAAGCAGGGAGCTGGTGTCATTTCCAGAAGAAACTACTGCTTCATCCTCCCTGGAAATCAAATCTCCACCTGTAGCCCTTCAGACCCCACCTGCTTTTTGACAACTTCATCAGATTCCAGCAGCAGGTAATTTGTATTCTCTCCAGGGAATGTAACCTTATGTATGACAGGCCCTCACACAGCTCCAGTGCTGCTAATTCCCGCACAATTAGCATTTGGTTGGGCATCCTCTCATGACTAGAGAGTCCCTGTTTAATTAGCAGCACCCTCAGTCACTGATTAGCCAGTGATGCCCAGGGAAATTGCCTCCATGGATCCTGGGAGAGGGAGAAAGCACTTGCATGACCTCTCTCCACGAATCCCTCACCCTCAGCTCTGTACCCAGAGCAGGGGGGATTGAGCCACCAGTTCACTCCAAAGTTTTGGAAACATCTTTTAGTGATCTGCTTCCAGGGACAGCCTCATCCTCGTTTTAAATATTACAGCTCAACTCAAGCAGCTTTTTAAAAAGACACCGTGGTCTTCTGTAAAAAAGGGATGAGGAAGGGGGGTGTTCCCACAAACCCTCGAGCTGAGCTGCCTGAAGAAGAAACTCGCTCTGTCCCTGCACAGAGGCCTCTGCAAAGGAAAGGGGGTTCAAGAAGGGGGACCAAATAAGCTGAAGGTGGAGAGGAAAATGAATACACCAGTTCCACCTACCCCACCTTCTCAGGCTGCTGACTGCAGGAGTTCTCTGCTCTGCTGATAACTGATCTCCAGTTTGTTTTGCTCACTCAACGTCTTTTCCAAAAAATACATTTCAGCTCTGCCTCTCTTCAGCTGCCTTTTTTTTTTCAGCAGAAAATCCAACATCCAATTGCTCATACCAGTTCCCAGAAAGGAACTAAGGAACTAAGGCAAAGCACAGTTAGGAAAGCTGTGCTACCAGGGGCATTTTCCACGCTTGATAAAGTGACACAAACTTTACATCCAGTTCATTCCATCAGTGCCACAACACGAACCACTGCAACACCGACTTCTCTCCAGCTGCTGCAAATGCTCAGGTTATTTGCAGATCCTCGGAGGGTGGAGCTGGAACAGCACTAGCTCCAGTGTTCCCGTGTCAGGAGGTGCCTTGGGGAGCTGCCTTCCTGCAGGTGCTGTTTCCAAGACGCCTTTACAGGATGTCAAACGATTCAGAAGGGAAAGCCAAGGAGTCAGGCAAACCAAGAGAGGAACTCTGTGGCAGCAGATGTTGTGTCTGCCCTCAAACACCAGACGTGCACACTGCAAGAAAGGTTCTTCAGATAATCTTTCTTGTGCCTCCTGCATAGCCTTGGAGACCTTTGGCTTTCCCGTTTCAGATTTCCCAGGTTTTGACAGTTAAGAACAAACTCTGCTTTTCCAAGTAAAAAAAAAAAAAAAAACCAACAAAAAATAACTGATGATTCAGAGATAGACAGTTAGATTGAGATATTCCAGGTTAGGGAAGCAAATGTGACAAGGCTGTCAGGATCTTCCTCCCAGATTTAGGGGAAACAGATGAGATATTACATAAATTCCTCACTGATCACCGAGGTTTAAGCTCTACAGCAGATCATCGATTTGGAACAATTTACTATTCCAGCATAAAAGATTTACTTAGAATTACAAGTGCTCTCTTCAATAATTTAAAGGTTGTTGGAGAAAAGAATGAATCAGAGCTTATTTTTTTTTAAATAATATCCATAAAATCGAAGAAATGTAAACTTGGAAAGGACTTGAAAGGTCATTAACAGAGTGTAACGGAGAAGAAATACTCGAGTACCACAAATCCACGTGCCATTATAAATACTACTCTGCTTAGTGCTTCACTCCCATTTCACAAGAGCTACACTATTCCTCCCTTCACTGCAAAAAAAAAAAAAAAAAAGGCCAGCAAATATTGAGGGCAGTGTCTGATCTAGTTACTACTGGAAAATTGCATTAGGCACAGATCCCAAAATAATAACTATTCTGCTCCTCGGCTTTTAAGCAAAACATAGACATTTGCAAACACTGCCCATGCCGTGTGTGCCAGCCTGCAGCCTGGAACACAGCTCAGCAAAAACACTACACTGATGGCACTGCAGGTAAAGCAACTCAACCTTCACTGCAAGGATCTCTCTGAGCCCCAAAGTAACGTCAATACACAGACACACAGACGTAAACGTGGTTTGGCTCTAAATATCCTGAGGAAACCATGAAAATATATGTGGAATTGGATGATTTGTTTATATCCATCTTCCCAGCTGGCTGGTGCTTCACCTTCCTGATGTGCTGAGAGAGGTTAATGGATGGTTAGTGGTCATTCCTGCTGGGTAATTTGGACAACAGGATGACACGAGGGTTTTCATTAACAGGAACGTGGGGCCAGCTCTCCAGGATGAGGCAAATTGGATTTCAGCTCTCCAACATGAAGTGTGCTGTCAAACGTAATTTCTTCTTCCAAGAAACATGTCATAGATGAAGGAATGGAATTGCAAATAGATTTTAAACCGTACTTAAAGTGATTACAGGTTAATGCATGACCCGAAGCACAGACATGCAGTGGTGCAGGCTGCATATCCTGGAATTGAGCTCCTGATTGAGAGGGATTTCATGGGCAGTTTTCAAGAAACATGACTGAGTATGAAGAAACTTTCTGAAAGAAAGAGGGAAATGCACTCAAAATGAAATGACAGTAAGTATAAATTGCTGGGGTGGGTGTAGCTGCACCAGGGGAGGTTCAGGTTGGACTTCAGAAGGAATTTCTTCATGGAAAGGGGTGTTTAAACATTGGAATGGACTGTCCAGGGAAGTGGTGGAGTCCCCGTCCTTGGAGGTGCTGAAGAAATGACTGGATGGGGCACTCAGAGCTCTGGGCTGGTTGACAAGGTGGAGATGGGTCAGAGCTTGGAATCCATGATCCTAGAGGTCTTTTCCAACCTAAATGATTCTGTGAGTCTGAAATAATCCAAGATCAACTGAAATCCGTAACTGAAGGTACTTCAAACCCCTTTTGACTCTAGCGAGGAGTTAAGTAAATACAGATGTAGAAAATAAACACATCGATGCAATAAAACTGTACCAACATTATTAACTGCTGCTTATTGCACTTTCTCCTGGCTTAGCTGCTTCCCAGTAAAAACTAAACAGCTGCTAAGATTGCACAAGGAGCTCTTTGCCTCCACATCCCTCATCCCAACTACGACCTGCCTTTCTGTTCTAAAGGCAAAGTGGCCTCGTGTTTGCCAGGACAGCCCACGGCGCTGCCTCTCGGGGCTCCCTGACAGCGCTGCTCTGCCTCAGGCCCTGCTCCCACTGTTCTCCCCCGGCTCCAACGCATCCAAATTTCATGTCTTCCTCCTGGGGCCCTGCTTGTGTCTCCAAGATAATCGCAGTCAGATGCCAGTGCTTCATTCCTACCAGACAAGGCATGTGGTCACCACCCATCCCTTCTCTTCAGGAGAAAAAGTCACTCGGAACAGTTGACGGGCCCACTGAACAAATGAACCAACCCATTTGAACAGCACACCCGTCTATAATATATCGATAAACAAAAATAGGAAAAGATTTGAAGTTAGAAACAGGAAAGATTGAGGTTGGACCAGATGGGCCACTGTGGTCCCTTCCAATCTTACCCAGTCTGTGACTTCTTTAGATTTGAAAAAAAAACAAACTATTTGTTTTAACAGTAATATCTCCAGTCCAGCAAAATGTAGATGACTTCCACTGATATCAGCTATTTCAAATGAGAAAATAAACAGAAATATCTGGAACAAGTTTATATTAAGTTTAAATAGCTATCACTTCTAAAACAGGGATTTTTTTTCCCTTCAAGTCTGCCTTCTGATGCTGTTTGCTAACAACACTCATCGGAATTTCTTTGTCTCATTCCAGTCTCATGCTCAAGAAACAAAACTTGGTTTATGCCCTTTAAAATGCAAGTTTTAATGAAGCCCACAGTATATATTTACACAAACGGGTCAGAACACACAGCTCCAGCCCTGCTGCAAACCAAACAAACGCAGCTGAATTCACCAGCCCGTGTGTGCCCAGACTAAACTCTGCCCTCCCAGCACAGGCTCTGCAGGAGAATTCAGACCCCGAGCCAGCTGCTGCCCACATCACTCCATCTGCATTTCAGGAGGGCTCCTCCAGCACAACGAGCCGTCCTGTTTCTTCCCCAGCCCTGGTTTCAGATTTTAGCACTTCTGTTCTGAGCTGGGACCGTATTTTCTCTCTCTCACACACAGGACGTGACCAGTCAGCCTGGGGGTTTTTTTGCAATGGGACAACAGGTTTTTTTCGGTCTATCCACTAATCAGAGCAACTTGGGAAAGAGAGAGATCCTGGACATGCAGAGCCCCCTCAAGTTGGCTTTTCAAACAAAGAATTTATTATGTGAAGTAAAATGAAGAGGAAGCCAATCAGCTCCCTCGGGGCGATGGGGATTTTAGAGAACCCTGCTGCACATCCCAAGAATAAATAACTGAAATACAGCTTTTTTTTTTTTTTCCCATCCCTTTTCTTTGGTGATTTGCCTGTTGATTGCCTTTTCATTTCCTGCAGACGTTTCTGAGCCTTCTACTTCCTAAACCCAAACAAAATCACTGCTCCCCCCCCAAACTGCAATCATACACTGATGGGAGAGCAAAGAACCGAGGGCAGCACCCCAGCCTTTCCCTTCCGCTGCCTCTGCTCACGGGCCCAGCCAGAAAAGCAGTTATTTCTCTGTTTCACTGGGGGGTGGGCTCTCTCCTCCAGCAAGGAAACTGGAAAACACGTGACCCACTGATAAGTATCCCATAAATAGACTCTGGCTTTGCCCCAGACCTCTGATTTGCAGCCATTGATGTAAATGGGCTCTGGTTTTAAAGCCTGTGACAAACAATACTCTCTAAACTGACTCGTCTGCACAAACAACTGTCTGCATGGCACGAGGGAGCACGAAATCCACTCCTGGACAGGAGGATTCCAGGGAGGGCTCGGGCTGAGTGCCCTTGGCTTTTCTGTGTGTGCTGCAACCACTGAGCCCCTGTTCTGGCAGTCCCTGACCTGGGACTTCCCAAGCAACCTCCCCTGCAGAAAGGCAGGGAGAAACAGGTATTTCTTAACTCCTCTATTTCCAGCTCCCTTACGTTCAGCAGGTGGAGAAGCTGTACTCCATTCACCTGGCCAGACTGGACACTGTATTCATGCAATCCAATTCTGGACTCCCAGGAGCATTCAAGGGGAGAGGGGAAAGATACCCATTTGCATCTACAGCAGGGTTCACTGTTTTCATGCACATAAAAACATCTCATCTTTTCCCCTCGTTTATAAGCACAGCAGAATTCTAAGTATCTCCCTAACATTTAACAGCAACTGCAATAACTTTATAGCAAACAGTTTTAAATCACATCTGACATTCCCTCAAAGAGTAAAGCAAAATGCAGTTTTTTCCTTACCCTCTAAATAATCAGGCAAATAGTTCTGAATTTATCATCAGGATAAACTGCATGACTAACAGGCACAGTTACTACTCAGAGGAAAGCTGTTGACAGCACTTCTACGTTCCCATCACTCATCTTAATTCTGGGCTACTTAATATAGCAATCTCTTCAAGTGATGCTTTGTCTCCCAGTTCCCTTGTCCCGGGAATCACACCTTTCCTGGATCTGCAAAACAAATACTTGGTCACTCCAGGGTGCCTTCCAGCAAGACTCCTGGAGCAGATTCCCAAATGCTTGGATGAATCAGGCTCCACACACAGAAAGGGCAGCAATAAGTTTCCTTGACATGGGATGTATAAATCCAGCTTAGACAATTCTGTATCCCATGTAATGGGTTTCTTTTAATTCCACAATCTGCAAGTACCACATGCAAACACTTTAGTTGGCAATATCGAGTGATTGTGCTTGCAGGGAACGAGACATTTTAAACATGAACCAATGGGAAAAGCCAAGCATCAAAGTATGAGCAGACCTAAGCAGGCCTTTCAAATTCTTCCAAATGAAGAAAGGGGGAAAGCTGCCAGGCATGGAAGCAGCAGCTTTGGGAGGAAGGGCAGAAAAGGATCTCTGCTTGGGAAAACTGGGCTACCTTGGACAGCTAAAACCAGCTTTCCCTCTTCAATTGCCAAATAACCATTTTGGGGGTTAAAATGTTGTACCACAAACGTACTGCAGAAAACCAGCCCGTGCTGGATTTGTTCTCAACAGGCTCAAGGGAGTCTGGCCCAGGAAAATCCCACTGCCCTTGGAGGGTTGGAATCTGCTCCCACGGCTCCATCAGCTATCCCCACACAGCTGTGTCCTCTGTGCCTCAACACACAGGTAAGCCATTCACGCAGATGCTTTAGTTTATCTGAGTTCGGTTTTGCCCTTTTTTAAAGCATTTTAAACATGCAAATTGCCACCATTATTTCCCAGATTAATGTGGCTGCTTTTCCCTTTGTGCAGTGACCTCACCTGGCACCACTGCTCTGCTTCTGCCACTTCATTAGCAAACACCATTTGGAGGCCATTTCCACTAAACATTCCAAATCCTGCACACAATTTCTCATATAGGCTACTTTAAATGTGTTTCATTAATCTTGGAGGAAGGAGGTTCACTCTAAGCAGCAATAAGAACAAAAAAATCCCTTAAGAAACAATCCAGTTCTTTACCAGTTGCAATAAACTACTTTTACGCTGCCCTAGGACCAGGACTGGATATAAATTTATTGAAAGAAGAAAAAAATAAAATCTAAATTCAAACAACCCAGGTTATGATGTATTAGTATTTGCAAGTTGTACTGACACTTGTTTTAGGATTCCTCCTGGAAATAATAAGGAAAAGACATTTCTTAAGTGGGTTTTATGGTAATCAACCACCACTGGAAGTGTAGTATCTGGAAATCGGTCTCCCTTGATGGGAATGATCCCAGATGCAGAGGCAGTGCACAACAGGGAAGGGAAAATATCAGCTACCATTTAGGCCTGATTCTAAATCCCACCTTTGCCAGTTCATTCGAATTCCAAAAACCAACAAAGAAACTGGATACTGCAAAACATCACAGCCAAGAACGCCCTGAGGACTTCCAGCCAAGGGGATTTCTTCTGCAGAGTAAGGAAACTGGGTGTTTATCTAAACTCCCCAAGGTAACGCAGAAGCTCACAGACCTCAACCAAAAACCCTCCCAAGAGGAACCAAGATCTGATATTGCCATCTGAAGCCAAACCACGAAGGATATTGGACACATACAGTGCTGACAACCACAGAAAAGAGCCATGTGCAGGAAACAGCCCCTGTTTCTGTCAACAGTCAGTGCTGGTGCAGATCAGCCACACTGGGGAGGGGATGTGCAACTTTGACTCGTTCAGCTAGTGGTGGAAGGGCTTCTCATTGGAAAGAATCTATCCATGATGCACCTGATAGTGCCCAAACCCTCACTAAATCACGTCTATCAGCCACAACACACAGCGTTTTTCACCAGGAATACGCTGCCCTTTGTCCCTGTGAATCAACGCATGAGGCAAAACCCCCCGGCCCTCACAAAATGTTCCTGCAGCTCTGGCACACAGAGAACCATTTTCCTCCCAGGGAGCGTCCCTGTGCCATCCACTTTGCAGGAACATCCCTGTGGATGGCTCAGCAGCAGCCCAGGAATGGAACAGGGTGTCTGAGCTCCCCGGCCAATGATTGTGTTTGTTTAACCAGGATTAGGCTGGGAGGCCACAGGAGCTGAGAAAGCCACAGACAGGCAGCTCACACTCAATACAGCTGGTCAAGCTTTCCGTTATCACCACACAAATACTGCCCAGGATTTATTTAAAAATGAAGTATTTGTATGCCTTATTTGGTAGCATAATCCTATTTCTAATTAAATAAGAAGGGGGTTTGGGTTGGTTTGTTTCCAGAAATATCCTACTGTATTAAAAACAAAAAACCCAAACCATTTGGATGTACTTGCCTCTGCTTTTGTGTCTACTTCATATCCCTAGGAGATAAAGCAAAACAAAGCAGTCTTGGTTCTGCCTGATGCTTTGGAAAAATGGTATCATGGTTTTAAGATGAATATACTGATATGACACTGGAAACACCCGTAGTTTCTCGCTGCTTTACAGTTCACATGCACCCCTGGCCATTTCCATTTGCTCTCATTACGCGTAACTGGTTCCTGCAAGTCCTGCTTTCACATTCCTAAGAAAATGTGTCCCTGGGATCCTGTGTCACCACAAGGCTCAGGAACACCCCTGCCAAGGGCATCCTGTCCCTGGGCCAGCTGGGGTGTCCAACAGGCCTTGGGAAACCTCCCCCCACCCCAAATAGCCACAGTGATGAAATAAGGATTATTTATGGCAAGGTTGTAATTATTTCCCGATCAAAGGTTAAGCTTGAAGAGCCAAATTTCTTCCCATCACTGGAAAAATAAAAACTTCGAAGGTGGAAGCTGCTCTAATGGAGCTAAAGCTTAAATAATGTGGATATTAAAGGAAACTTTTTAACAGCTCCTCTAAATCTCAAAACCAAGTATCTCGAGTTACAAGTCCTGACCAAAGACAGCTGGGTGGAGGGGCATTTTCACCCGGCACCTCTGTGATCCAGGGATACTGAGGATCTACACTTGATCCTCTTCCCAGTGGTCTTTTTTTCCAAGCCTAAACGGCTTTGCTGGTTCCACAAGAAGCAGCCATTTATACGCCCACCATAACAAGTATATCAAACCTTTGCAACTAATTAAAACCTACCAGCTTTTCTTCAAGCAGCTGTTAACCAGTTAAGGGATGTAATAAAAAAGAAATCACCACGCTGGATTTCAATAAACCAGGAAAATTTAAATCATTTGCTCTAAGCAGTTGCAAAAAGGAAATGGATCTGCTGCGGCATTTTCACTTGAGCCTGTCGATTTTGCATTTGAAGCTTGAGGGTACTGCACTACCAGCAGATCTCTAAAATATATACTTTAATATTCATGAAATATGTCTAGATGGAGATTACAACCCCAAAGGAAAGACCAGTTATTTAGTACCTGTACATTTTCCCATGAAAAAGTCTGAAATCCTTTCCAGACTGAGTGTTCATGACACAGACAATGCAGCATTCCTTATTTTTATGGATAGAAATATCTGATTTATAAGTTTTTGTATTAGTGTTGCAGTTGGAGCACTGATAATTTATCAACTGCACATCGATAAAACAGGACTGATACTGAAGCAACACTGGAAAAAAAGGGCTGTACTTTCCCAAAATGTTATGATTTTAGTGCAGGTCAAGAGGTGGATGTGAACACACAGGGGGTGCAAGGTAACAAAGAGATACTATTAGACAGTGATAGGCAATATTAACACCTCAGCACTGCTAAACACCCCCCCAAAATAACTTGTTAATTCTTAATTCTTGTGCCAAGCCGGACCAGCATGGAGGGAATTCCAAAGAACTCTGCTATGGCAGGAAATATCAGCACAGCACCGAACTCGCCACCTGCACGAAGCACAGCTCAGTTAAGTGATGAGTCCCTGCCCTCCAGTGTGCTGCTTTCATCCCCTGGAAGCTCACAGGAGTGGCTTGTGGATGGGTTTAATATCGTTTTGGTGTATTATGTGTGCCTGAGAGCACACAAAGCTGTCTCTGTCAACCTCTCTTTGAAATCACGCAAAAAGTCACACCAGAGGAAACAAAGGGAAAAAACACCTAAATGTGTGCAGGTTTATTCAGCAGCAGCACTTGAAGCACAGCTTCACTGATGCTCTCTGGTGTTCTCAGGAACTCAGATACCACGTATTTAACCGAGCAGTGCCTCCCTTTTCCAACGGAAGGGTCAGGTTTGAAAATCACCGCTGGAAGGTGGCTCTGCGCTCCTTGAAGCGCGGCATTTCTCGCTGCACGCTTCGCGCCACCAGCTCAGGCGAACAGACGCAGTGGTTTATAAATATAACACAGAAGAGCACAGAGCCAGCCAGCATGGAAAGCTCCCTGGAACCGTCAGCGAGCAGGGGAACAACATAATCGCATCTTTCTGGCAATGATTCATAGTGAAAGCCTTTGGAAAAAACCCTGTGCTTTCTGCCGTGCCCGGATCGTTGGTAAGTAGTGATTCCCGTGAACTGCCCAGGCAGAGTTAAGTTAGACAAGGGATGACTCCTCTGGAGAGGTCCCAGCTCCCTCAGCACTAGGGGTTGTGAATAAAATCACCACTTCGGGCCATTCTGGTGGTGCCCAGGGCTGCTGATGGTCTCTGAGGTGCCTCAGGCTCAGGCATGAGCAGCCAAGGAATCCCTGCAGGCTACAAAGCCCACGTGTGGGATGCTCGAGCTCATCCCCTCGGCTGAACAAGGTAGCGTGTTTGGGACAGGGCTTGTCACCTGGTAGAGCAGGAGCAGAATGGCCACTGAGCTGCCAGGAAGCCCTGCTTTGCTTGCAGAACAGCAGGGATAATGCTCCTGATGGCAACGGTTCTCCAGGTGACGGAGGAGTGAAGAGCTGCTCTCCAGGCTCCCTGGATAGCACCACCAACAGCTCTCTCTTTGGACAGAGACTCTTCCGAAAGAAGTCAACTTTCAACAGGTTTAGAAAAGAAAATTAACAACAAAACCCAACGCCAAGCCCCTTGGCCATGCAGAACCTTGCTTTGATTCCTGAACAAGCCACTTGGCTTTACTGTGGGAGCGGGGAGACCTTTTCGGAATAAATCCTGCACTGGTGGGGAAAATTTGGAAGAGCAAAAGCTGCTGGGTGCCATTAGGAGCCAGGTCAGCCCGGAGAAGAGGTGATTCCAAGCTGCAGGGAAGTGAGCAGAGAAGGGCAGAGCAAACCCCTCCCTCCCCAAGGATGGTCCAAGGCCCAAACCCCCTCACTCTCAGCAACCACAACTCCCACACTCCGGGAGCTTCAGCTACTTGCACTTCCCCATCTTGCATTCCCACATGACCACACTGGCCATGTACCATCCAAACAACTCAATTTGAACCTTCCTCAGTAAAGTAAAACTCAACCTGGAGAGCGTGTTTATGTAACTTCATCGGTATTACCAAAAAAAAGCAGTTATATAAAAGAACAAACAAGTTTGGGGCGGGTGTTTGTGGCTGTCACTGTTATCCCCAAGGTGAGTGGGAAGGAGGTGAGCTGCGTGCATATTCCGTTTTTACCTCTTTTTTGGGCAGAAACAGAACATTGCTCAGGTATAATTTACATTAGAGTTTCTAATTTTGCATCAAGGTTGTTGAAGGGAAAGCAGCTTGCGTTTACCAGGAGATTAAAAATAACATCAAAAGCAGCGTTTGAGACGGGCAGAGCCCCAAAAGTTGGTGCTGCAAAGGGCAGCAGGTGTGTTGTTCTGCTGTGTGACCCAGGTACACAGCTGGCTTTTCCAGAGAATTCACGGAGTGGACCAAAAAGCAAAAATAAAAATAAAATCTGCCATTTCCCACATGCAGCCTAATCACTGTCACTAAACACAACATGTATGTCCCCGCACGGACTTTTTACGACAAAGAGAAGAAGAATTGGTCTCCTTTCAAATCTATCAGAAGTGATGGAGGCCTCTTTTGTTCTCTTGATAAAAGAAAAACAAACAACCTGACCATAAAAACCATGGGCTGCCAGCAAAAAGGCAAGTTCGGATACCACGAGGAAATCAAGTGATTGATTTAGGTTTATTGTGACAGGCTGTAGTCACTGGGCTCATAAATAAGCAATTAGAGCCTAATTCAGAAGCAAATCAACCAAGGGTTCTTTCCTTGCTAGCTTTTCCTTTCAGTTTCCGAGCCCACCTAGTTCAGGAAATGCTGATTTTCCTCTACAGACGTGTCAGAAACCAGCAAACCTTCCACAGTAGTTTTTCAGCTGCAGCTGAGATAGACCCAAAATCATCTCTCTCTGCTTGAGTATTTCAAGAAAACCCATTAAACAGAGAAAGGCTGGTGCTGATATTAATAGTAGGTGGGGTCTTGGCGAATTTCTGACATTCAAACAGCTGAATTATTTTTCTCAGCAGAGCTTGGCTTGCTAAAGTGAGAAAATTTGGGGCAGGGGAACCATGAGCTGTTTTAAAACTGGGGACTGCTCTCTAAACACATTTTGGCATGAGAGTGATTCCATCATTCATAATTTCATCTCCTACAGGTTTCACAGTATATGTTATTTAAAGAAATCCATTTCCTGCTGCATGATTTATGAGGGGGAAACAGGATGCCGAGGGGAACCAGACTGATCAGATGCATCAGAAGTTTCCAATATGAGCATTTGCCACGGGGTTATTTCCTCATCCCCTGTCAACTCATCCTGATATTCCTTCTCCCTGGTAAAAACACTCACCCAGTTGCTTTAAGATTTTAGTTTCCATAGAAACTGTTGTTGGCTAAAGTAAATCCAAGACAGTAAGAAGTGTGAATTCCCTCACCCTGCGAGCTTGCAGCTGCCAACTTTTCACCACCTGACCCTTCCTCAGGATTGACTGGTGCCTGACATTCTTAGCCATGGACCCCTCTTTTGAGTGGCACTTCCCAATTTGCAGAAGGTATGTGAATACCCAGAGCTATTTTCACTCCTCGTTGTACAAAAGCACACGTTTCTTGTATTTTCTTTTTTTTTGCACAACCTCAACACCAAACTTTACACGGGAAGAGACGTCTCTTGGCCTGCATGTCAACACCGAGCTCCAGGTAAGGTGTGAATAAAGGCAAACAAATCATTGCTTCAGCACAACTCCTGATTTGCACATCCTTTCAGCATTTCAAACCACGAGTGTGAGCCCTGAGCACCCTGCTGCTGCACCACGGCTCACACAGCTCCGAGTCCCCGAGAGCAGCACATGCCGTGGCTGGAATTATGGGCAGTCACGTCTTCTGAAGGAAAAATTAACTGCATAATAATCTCCTGTTCTCGAAATTCCTCTTGCTCCCTGTCCTGTCTGATTCTAATGCAAACTAAAAGGGCAAAGTCCTGATAATTGTTTTATAACTCCATCACTTCTGTATAATTTCACTGTATTTTGAATTCAGGCCCTTTCTCCTAACATACACAATTAATGTGGTTTTTCTCATTCTCCTCAGAGCATTAATTTCTCTTCTCGTGTAGAGATCTGCTGCAGTGCCCTGTGCTGCCTGAGATTTGCCTTCATTCCAAGGAATCAGCCTTTCCACGTATATTGCATTGAGGCAGCAAACTCTGTTACTGCTTCTGAAAATAGCAGCTGAAGGAAGACAGAAGGAGCCATCCCTGACAACGTGCAAAGAGCAGGCAATGCTGAAGCTCCTCGGAAACACAGGGTCATTCCAGTGCACTGCTGACTGCTCTGGGATTGCAGGACAAGCTTTTCATCTCCCAGGCATCAGGTGATGTGGTCTTGTGGGTCGCTGTCCCTGAGGTCCTCAGGAACGTCTTTCTTTGGCAGGCGCCTTTCTGAGCTACTCCCTCGCCCAGCAACAGTGCTGGTGCTCTCCTCTTCAGCCTCCAGGGAGTGGAAAGAGCAGCTGGGAGCCTTCAGGAGACTCTAATAATCACCCCAAACCAGAAGCTGGATGAGGAGAAGGTGGGGTTTTGCACTCTGAGTGCCTGCACAAACCTTGAGGTGATCTCAGCTCATTGCTCGTGCTACCTTAACGTGACAATTCTGGGATTAAAGCTGCACTTCATGTCTGCAAGGGAACTTTTAAGGCTAAACTTTTAGGCTGTTCCTAAGAGGGAATGGAGAAAACAAGCAGATCTGCTGGGTGAGAAACCCAGAAAGATGCAACAACAGACATGCAAGAACAGTCACAAAATACGTGTGTCTGGGCTTGTGGAGAAATGCTGTGAGAAGTGAGTGTCAGCCAACAAGGCTGATGGAGAAACTGAGAAACCCTTTGTGTTTCTTTGGCTTTTACAGAAATTAGGAAGGTACACTGAATGCAGCATGAGAACAGACTGGTTTTTGACAACTAGGACTGCCTGCAGTCCTCTAAAATCATTACTTGGTGATGGTCTTGTGTAGCAGCACCTTACTAGGGGTGTTGTTAATGACACTGAAATTGAGTTTACTGTAAAAAAAAAAAATTGCTCTTTTTTATTTAAGTCAAGGCTTATTTAAAAAGACACTTATTTCTATCCAAAGGCAGCAGTAGATCAGAAATACACTAAATGAGGTTTAAAGAGTCCCATTAACTTAAGTTTTTAATGACAACCCACTGATGGAATCTACTTTTAGCCTCTGAGAAGCTGGGAACTTTGCTGAGTATCTTCCACACACAGCCCATATTCCAGGGGTTTCACTATAAACCTCTGTGCAATCACAAGCTGCTGCTGCCTGACTCCAAGCCAAGCCTTCCTGCTGTTCTATTAGTTTTGGATCCTCTGTGGGAGTGCCACAAACAGCGCTCCTGTGACACTCCCTCACGTGCATTGACACTCCTTTGCTCAGCCCCACAACTCGGAGCAAAGCAAAACTTACACCACTAGCCCTAAAATGAGCTTTTTTTTTTTTTTTGCACACCATTTGCAAGATCCCTTCAACAGCCAAGCCAGGTGCTGTTTTCCTTCTGCCCACACACAGATCAATGACAAAAAGCAAACTCGTTCACACAGGTGGTGCATTTCACCCCCCTAAAGAGAGGGGATTTTCTCGTATCCTTCACTTAATGCCACCGCTGTCAAATCCGTAACGTGCTGTAACAAAAACAGCCTTTATGTAACCCAATAAATAAAAGTCACCAAGGCAATAGCTGTGCATAAATTTGAGCTCAAAACATTTTGTTAGAAGCACATGAATGTCCTCTGTAAAGCGGGTAGCATTTTAAAATAATGTCCTAGACATTGTTAATACTTTATCGCTATTCATCACAGAGCCATTAATCATGGTGCTCTCATTTGGTATTAATGTGCATGTCACAAAGTACTTCTGCTGCATTTCAATTATAACTCAGCCTTTAAAATGCTGCCAGCACTACATGGGAAGCTCTGAAAACCAAATGTGAATAGTCTGTTCGGAGATAACTACAAGGGCATCCTGGCACGGAGAGAGGCGACCTTTTCCCTTCCCGACTCCTGCCCTCAGGGGGCCGAGGAGCCTGTGGGGCTGTGCCATGTGTGCTTCCTGGGAAGCCACAGCCATTTTCCTCCCTCAGGATGAGGGGAGAAGAATCATTCCTCTGAGATGTTCAACCACAGCTCAGCAGCAGCAAGGCCATACTTTGAAGCCCCGGAGGAGATTCCTTTTTTTTTTTCCCCCATCACTCCTGAGATTCCCCGAGGCTCTATCTTGCTTCTGGAGCTTGAGTGCTGTGGTTTTTTTCTCTGATGTGTAGCATCTGTCCAAACAAAACACCAGAGAGAACGTCTATCTACAGCCTCCTGTCTTTAGAGACTGCAGAGGAGTGTGCAACACATCAGGGCAAAGCTGCAGGGAGCCGACATCCCCACCTCCCTGAGGGCAGATTAAAAAGAACCAAAAACCTCCTTCCGGCCTCCAGAGGAAAAGAGGGAAATCAGCAGCACAAAATACAACAGGAACCTAAGCAAATATCAGCTCCTTGCCATCAGGGAAGCCAACAACTTGTAAGTGTACCTCGATGAACCAGGGTTTTTGTTCCCTGGTAGCATATTCCATGCACAATCCAACAACAAGAGCTCATCAATCCCAACACTTCTCGTCACAAACCATGTTACATGAGGAAAAGGCAAAATACTACTTCTTAGCTGAGGAAATATTTTTCTTTTTTAAGTTCTTGCATATCATTCCCCTTTTTTCTTTGCCTAGGTCATCAACGTAACATGGAAGCACACAGCAAGAATTCCTACCTTGGGAGCTCTGGCATGTTTTCCACATCTGGCATCTTTGACGAGGCTGATATCCAGCAGCTCGGTCTCCTGGAAGGAAAAAAATTGCAATACAAATGATTATGACATCATTCCAAGAGCCTTGTCGTGTTATCAGTGTCCCACTTCCCACATCTGGCAGGGGTTTGACTGTTTGCAATGATTCTTGTCCAAACTGGGATCAGCTTCAAGGAGAGCTCTGGTGCACTGAAGTGACTCCAGTAGCAACAGTATGCAGGTCCCTTTTGATATATAGATTATATAGAAGCCAGGCTGATTTCCTGCCTCACTAAATAGCAGCTGCTGTGCTTTTGTTTTAATCTCTTTAATACAATTTTAGCATTTTAATGCTAGTCACACAGTGTGAAAAAGGCATCGGTACAAACAGAGAACCTGCCTCTGCAAGGGAAAACCTGCTTCATTATTGCCAGGACGTTCTGAAAAGAGCACACGAAACCCAACAAGTGTTGTATCTACAAAGATAACACGTTCCAACTGTTGCAGTGGCTGCTGCTCAGTAAAAAACCATGTGCTTTTGACAAGCATTTCATAGGTCATGAGTTGCCCTTGAGCTATGAGTTATACCACTGGAATAAAACTGGCACGTGGTGACAGCTGCTGTGGGGCAAATCCCTGCCCTCCCCTCCACACGTGTGTAACATGGAGAACCTTTCCCTGATTTCAGCACTGGGAACGAGGAAGGATGCTGGAGATGGGAGCAGTGCTATTCCTGGCTGCCAGATCCCTTGGAAGCACTCACATCCACACGGCACCACTCGTGCTTTGCCAGGAGCAACACCAACTGTCCTGCAAGGACAGCGAGAGATCTGACCTGATTTAGCATTACTTGGCTGCGTTAAAGCACATCTTAAAACTCTCTGCCTCACTTACAACCAGCATTTGGACTAATAACCTGTGGTAGAGTGGCTCAATGACAGACTAAATATAGCCTGAAATAAGTAATTGCAAACACTGTGTGGGGAATTTGAAATCTCTGTGCTGGACAAAGCCACTGCTCCTTCTCTTTTAAATTAAAAGAAGAAAAAGAAATAATTCATGGACACGTTATTTTGCCATGAATTACTTCAGATCCTTTTTTTTTTTTTTTCCATTTTAAGAGAGACATTTGTGCACAGCTCTTGCAAACCATTGTTGTCAATCAAGACACAAGCTCTACCAACAAATATTCACGTGATTATACATTCACCACATTCTCCTCTGTCCCCCACAGCAATCCCAATTCCCTGCTGTTCTAGTATTTCCTGAGCTTCATGAGAACTTTTTTCCCCTCTTCGAGTAGCCTGTTGAGGGGAAACTTGCACTTTTGAGATTGTTACTTTTTGTTCTCGCTTGCCCAGAAGAGGACAAGGGTAATGAAAAATTCCCAGATCAGGAAGAAGTATCAGCAGGGTCATAAAAGGTGATATTTTGTAAACCTCTCTAGGAAACTCCACCACTACACATGGCATATGGACACAGGCCCTGGAGCCTCTCATGGGGACAGCTGATCATTGTACCTAAAAACTTCCCTACAGCTGCCCCTGTTCCAGCTCAGGAGCACCTCACAATTTGGGAACCCGATGTTCAAGCCTAGTTGGAAGCTGATCTCGCTTCCAGACCTCACCTCCATTATTCTCATCCTGCCCCACCACTGGCACCAAGAGTTTAACGCACCGAAGTCCGGTGATCTCTCACTGCTCAATTCAACAACCAGCCACAGGTCTTTTCCTGGATTTTACAATAACATCCCCACATTCCTATCATTCCTCTCGCAGCAGAGTTGATGTCCTGAGTCCCAGGCACGCAGTGCAAATACATCTCCACGTATTTTAATTCTGAAATGTAGCCCGAGCCCCATCTCTATCCCCAGTAGCTTCATGTGCAGGTAAGGCTGCAGGTGCACCTTGAAATAAAGCAATGACAGGCTGTAGGGTGTCATCTCTGAGTTAACCCATGCGGCCATTTAGATCCTGGCAGGAATAAAAACGATGGAATACGGCAGAGCTAAACGTGGGCTTGTCACACTCAGAGCAAGAACCAAGGCAGGAAGCAGGGCTTGTATTTACCACAACAAATAACACCCACACTCTGAAATGGTCTCCAGCCCACTGTGAAATGCTCTACAGAAGCTGCAGGCACATGCAGACCGTGTCATAAAAATCAGATTTCGATGACTGAAAGGACTAAAGAGCCCTAAAAATAAAGGCTTTAAACAGCAAACACATGAGGGAAATTAAATATGCTGAAGAAAACCAGATCTTACACAAAGACGCTGACCCACACACAGTGAATGTCACAAGGTTTTTTAGTTTGTTTGTTTGCTTGGTTTGGGGGTTTTTTGGAGGGGTGGAGGGAGGAAGGGTTGGGGGGTTTTTTTGTTTAATTGGCCTGGTATTTTACCTTTTTTTTTTTAAAAAAAAAAAGAAAAGCAAACTGAATAACTTACTCACTTAAAAAAGTACAACTAGACCTCCCATAACACAAAGGTAAAAAGACCCTTTAAAATGGAATAACGCACATTAAGAAGAGACACAAGAAAGGCAAAGGCAATGACCAGCATTCCCAGGGACAGTCAAGGAATCAGAACAGCCCTACTCAGCTCTGCGTCCTGCTGGATGGAGGAGGATGAGGGATAGAGCTAGTTTGGAGTTTTGGTCCATATGTTCAGGTCTCCAGAAGCAAGAGCCTGACAGTGCTGCAGCCTGTGCTCTAAATGAAGAGGACATGAGAAGGATCTGCACCTCTGCAAAATCCCAGCATTTGGTGGGGCTTGGATAAATCCAAGAATTCCTAATGTGCCATTTCTTAAGAGTTCTTTGGTTTGAAAAAACCGCCTGGAATTCCCTCACCCCGGGCATTCGCTTTCATCTTTCAAACAACTAATTAAGAGGGCAGAGATCGACTTCCTGGCAAACAAGAGAAAATACCCTTTCCTGTCTCCCTGCTGCAAACCAGGGGGAGATTTCTGTAAAGGGAAGACACACTTGGGGAGTGGCCAGAAAAATGCCCCTTTTCCTGTGCAGCAAAGCAGCCCAAGCCCTCCTCCACCCAAGTCAACTGGAGTTTTGCTAATGACTTCCTCCAGGCAGGCCTGGAGGCTGCACTCTGTGCAGGAGGCACGGCAGCCATAGCAACTGGGGGGGGGAGGGGATTGAAAATAAATAAAAATAAATACATAAAAACCACCAAACCTTCTTCAAGTCCAACTTTGCCCTGTTTAGAGACCTCCAGTCACTGCTGTTGGGACTTACTAATCTTGCAATAGAGTAACATCTCTTAACGCAAGTGGTGGATCCCTCCGATCATTTATAACACAAAAATCCCAGAGAAGTGAATTATTAATCCCACCATCTTTGTTTTCAATTAGCAGCTGGGACAGAGATGGATTCATAGAGGGTGTCTTGTGCAATCTCACTTTTATGGGTGAGCACACAGTCACAAAGGCAAGAGATTGTGCAACCCTCAGTGACTTCTTCAGCACTTATAATTAGGCCCATCCGAATTTAATATAGTAACACCAATTTATACCAGCTGAGGATCTGGCTCACTTCTATTTTAAACTGCCCAAAATGATGCCAGGTGAGTCAGAGTGTCTTGGGAGCTTGCTTGTGACATAACCCCAGCTACAGAGCAGGGTTCCTCATCAATCCTGAAGAGCCATGGGCAGCACGGTGGGCTGGGAGCAGCATCAACTGTCCTACAGAATTCCACAGAACTATGTGAAGGAGACCAGGAAAAGTGGGTGTGCATTGCAACAGCTGCACGAGTGAGTTGGTCCAGAGAGCCAATCATTTTATATACATCCCTAAGAAAAACAATTCCACTCTGCTCCGAGTGCTCACTGCGGCTGGGAAGTCACATATTGCTGTGTTCAGCCTCCATTTCCATGTCCCTTCTGGCTGTTGGAAAGTCTCTTTTTCCCCAGGGTGTGAAATGTTGCCACGTGCTGCCAGCCACTGTGGAGCACAGCTCCCAGACACTGCCAGCTAAGGACATGGTCTAACTCACGCACAGCTAATTAAACTCGGTAAACTCATTTTCCACTCAGCTGCGAAACCTGTGGCTCCTCATTTCCAATCTGAAGAAGAACCTGTGTGTTTGAAAGCTTATCTAAAGCTTCCTCTAAATACACCAGTCAGTCTACTAGAAGACACAAGACTGCCTTCAAAGTTTGCCTGATAGAGTGCCAGAAAAATAAACTTTGGAAAACTAAGCCAGTTTGGTAAACAAGCACCATTTAGTGCTACTGGATGGCAATATCTGGGCAAAGTTTTCAAAGGGAAAAAGCCAATTTGCTGAAACAAACTTCAAACAGAGTCAAACAACAGCTTCTACTAGGAATAGTTAATCATAATGAAATGGTTCTTTAATACAGAAATACTCCATTTTATCCTTTTCTGAACATGAAAGCACTGCATATCTCTGGAAGAAAAAAACATATGCAGTTCTGCGTTACTCTTATTTTTATTTTGCATTTTAAAGAGGTTATTTAAAATAAAGCCATGGGACTAATATCCTTACAACACATTACAAAGAAAATATTAAGATCAGCATTTGAATCTGATGGGGAACAATTACAGAATCACAGAATCAATTAGGTCGGAAAAGACCTCTGAGATCGAGTCCAACCTGTGATCAAACACCACCACAAGAACGAGTTTGTGGCACTCAGTCTTTCCTTAAACACCTCCAGGGACTGTGACTCCACCACCTCCATGGGCAGCCCCTTCCAATATCTAACCACTCTTTCTGTGAAGAATTATGAAGAAATTACAAGTTATGCTTAAGAAGTATCTGGCCCTGGAAGTTCAGAGCAAATCCACATGCGAACTCCACAATTTACAGCTGTTTATGGAATACACCTCATCCAGGTTTTGGAGATTTTGGCAGTGTACTGATCCATCAGCCACACTTGGATTAACTCCAGGATGAAGTTCTCTGCAGTGAACTCAGTGCCAGTTCAGAAAGGGTGCCTGCACAGCTGGGGGATGTCATGTGTAATCCCCCTGCTAAAAACATACCTATTTTTCCCCATTATCATTAAGAATAAATTGAATGAAACACAGCAATTTGTCTCCTCTTCCCAAGGGAAAACCGTGGAGGACTGGTGAGACTGATTTAGCAGAAACCTGCATCAGGAGCTATGAGTAGAAACAGCAAGGCTGCGGATGACTTTAATTGGAGCTGAGCTCAGGTACTGCCGTGCTCCCCCAGAAGTCCCATTATATAATTCATAACCTGCATCCCACTGGAAAGAGACAGTCCCTGAGGAAACTGTCTCCATGCTTCCTCCTGGCAGTACACAATTCAATTACCAGGCCTACAAATCACGGGCTCCATCAATAGACCAGCAGCAGAGCCACACGTACATCCTCAAGTCAGTGCTAAAACTCAACAACAGCAAAGTCTTTTTCTACACACGGTTCTTCACAAGTTCAAAACACTTTGTTACCTTCCCACCCACTCTTTTCAACAGCCCATTAAAAATTATACCATTAATGCCAAAACTCACCGAGCTCCCCAAAGCCATCAGACCTCTTGTAGCTCCTCGCAGGTGCTGCTCTACTCACAGATGGATAAAGCAGCAACAAGGCACTCGAATAATGGAACAAATGCTCAGGTTAAATCTCTTATTTCTGGAGTAGCCATTGACTTCTAGAAGGGTCAGTTAAACACACAGAATTTTGACTTGGTGAAGTGGCTTCTGAATTCTCTGCCTTCTAAACATCTATTAAAAACCCAAAGCCCAAAAGAAACCCACCACCATGACACACAAAACGAGAAACTGGGTGAGAGGCCCAGCTGGTTGCCGAGGGGCAAGAGACAGAAAACACTCTGCTGCCTCCATTGCTTCGCTCAAATCACTTATTCATCAGGTTCTTCCTTTCTGGCCAACTGTAATACCCGGGCTCAGCTAGGAGTTTTACTTTCAAAAAAATAAATATAGGGTTCTGTTATACCTTGAGAGATCATCAAGAGACACACTTGTTCCCAAGAGATAAATAAGGGAACTTGGCACGAGTTCCAAAGGGCACCATAGAACCCACCCAGCACAGACTAACCCACAACACCCACTCCAAATCCAATCCCTCTGGCTCTAAACTGCCCAAAACACCAAGAAAAGAGCAAAGAAAGAGAAGCAGAGGGACAGGAGGAGAGAAGGAGGAGAAAGGGGCAGGCAGGTCCCACAGCTCCC
>JAYRBT010000114.1:1247329-1269836 GCA_036023395.1 Myiotriccus ornatus
CTGCTGCGGGGCTGCCCCGGGGGGGCTGCAGGGGCTGCCGTGAGGGACGCGGCGGCACCGCAGCCACGGCGGGGGCGGCACAGCCCTGCCCGCACACACACAGACAGACACACACACACACACACACACACAGATACACACACACACAAGGTGGTTCTGACACAACCATCACTGATCTGTGCCTCACACCGATAAACTCTGGCAGAAAAATCACTGCAGCCCCATCCACTTCAGGCCCGTTCCCAGCGCGAGCGCTCCTACGGAAGAGGGAGCCCCAAACTGAAAAGTTTTGGCTATCTTGACAACACCCAGTCTCTCCACATATCCCTGCAGTCATAAAAAACAGCAGCATTTTCTACTACAGGGAAAATAGCCTGCAGTTCATATAAAGCACAAAACACTGGGCTACTAGGAAAAAAATATGAGAGGAAATTTTCATACTAAGTACCCTTTTAATAATGAAAGCGAAACAATTCTTCTGCAACTATACACATAGTTCTTTGCTGCTTCATTAAGGAAAATTTCATTTCCTTGGATTTAAAGATGCTGCGGCAAAGCAGTTTAGAAACTGATACAAAGATTTAACAATGCAAATCTCAGTGCAAAGAAATAGTCAGGAAGCAGGACACACCAAGGAGTCAGTGTGTGATCAGGAATCATCTCAGGTATTCGAAGTAATGCTGGGAAAATGGAAAATTTCCATAGCAGTAAGACTTCAATCTGTCCCCTCTTCAGCCTAAATACACAAGAGAATCAGTGGATGAAATGAGCAAGGGGTTTGTGAGATAATCCCCTACCAGGACAGAGGAAAACAGTGGCCAAGCTGGAGAAGTAACTCCATGTCCCGGTCCCACATCCACTACCGTGCCATCCCCTTGCCCAGCTGCCACCTTTGCATCTGGCTCTACCTGCCAGGGGCTCTGCCTTCCCAGCCGAGGCTGCAACACAAGCACACTCAAAACTAGAAGTTTCTCATCCAAACAAGTTGGCTTCCTTGCGGGTGGCAGTGGGAGTTGTATGGACACGAGCACCTCCAATGTGCCTGGTTGGAACTGGTTTGGTTCAGCTAGAATTGCTCTCGCCCTGCTGCTCGTCCCACTCGCACAACTGGGTAACAACAGGGGGAGAAGGAGGGTTGAGGAGGTGCAGCCATGTTCAGAAAGGAAAAGAGCTGGGGGAGGACCTGCTTCAGAAGAAAACACAAAAGTATATTGTAGGCAGTCTTCATAATGGTGCTTGACTGATTTTTATTCACATGGCTGAGAATAACCTGGCAATTTGCAGCTTTGGAGTCACAAGGTAAAGTACAGTGAACTGAAGTTTTAAGCAGCAGATTTAAAAAAAACAAACAACAAACAACTTCTACTAAGAAACTTTTCCTTTCAAATCCGAACTCGTAGTTGTGTGTGATTATGATGATTAAATGCCTGCCCAAAAAGGGCCGTATCATATTTTGAACTTCTATAGAAGTCCTTTTCTATTCACACAGCATAAACTGGATGCATCTGAAAGAATATCAACAAATCTATGGCCCTGTATTTACTGTTTTAGGAACTACTTCAACAGGTGAGGGTGTTTTTGTCAGTTCTGGAATGGTTTTCTTTCTGACTAGTTGGGGTTTGTGGAGGGCTTTGCAGACTGGTTATTTAATTCACGTCAGAAGCACAGAACTTTTGGCTTCTTCACATTAAAAACTCTTTGTATCTGTAAATTTGTCAAGATTAGGACCTTGAAGTCACTCTGCTCCCTCTATAACACAGAGTTTTAAGGTTAAGGCACAACAGCAACACACGCCCTGCTTACACACCTGTGACTTCCGTGGGTAAATAAGGATAATCCACTGAAAACTGTAGAGAAGCAGAGTGGATATTCCTGCCAGCTCCTCCAGCAATGGCCCTGGCATGTGTTACTTCACTGGAAAACTCACAGGCCAGGCACAATTCCAACTGGAGACTCCAGATATAACATGATGCTTGAGCACCAACAGCAATGGCTGAAAACTCACAGAACTTGGAGGCTGAAGAAAACCTGAAACATCTGCAGTTTAGAAAATGCAGAGGAGCAGAAACAGCCCCAGCAGCTGTAGGCATAATCCATCTGATCGGCAAAGCTTTACCTCAGATGATGAAAAGAATGTAATAATGTGAAGGTAAAAACAACAAAAAAATAAGTGCCTGCACGAGTTTGTCAGCCACATCATCTCCAGCTAAGCTGAGAATTTATTTTTCCTCGGCACAGGAAGCTTTGAAGATGATCTCTGCCTGAATTTTGATTAATTACACGAGCCAGAATTGACACATCATCCAGAACTCTGGTCACGAGTACTCAGAGGTGAATTTAACTCCAAGGAGCTGGAGAACAGATTTCAGAAGCCATTACAGAACTGGCTCTTTTTAGGGAGGACTAAGAGAGCTTGGCTTCCACCACACAGCTAAAGGAAGGCTAAGAGGGGGATGATTAGTGTCTATAAATATATGGATTGTATAATCAGCTGAGAGGAAGAGGAGCTATTCAATCTACAAAGAAATAAAAACTGAGCCATACAGATACTAATAAGTACGGGCAAAATTAGGACCTTTTTCTTCAGATATTGAAACCAAAAATCACTTTAAAATAGAGTTTGAAGCGTTTCTGAATATTACAATAATAGATGCAATAAACAATATCCATAAACGTTGCACACAGAAAAATCTTTTTCTATACTACTGATCTGAAGGAATGGTATTTATTTACAGCTAAATCTCTGCGTTCCCAGCATTACAACCACCAGGCAGCTTTATCCATAAAGTTACCACTGGATAGGTCAGAGAATTAAATATTAATTCATAAATGGCCTATTTGGTAGGTCTTGGGAGTCCCCTCACTCCATCCTCTTGCAGCCCCTTTTACTTCACCTGCTGCTGCCACACTTTAATTTCCCTTGTTGCCTTCATTTGCTGCTTACCTTGTAAACGTGACTTTGGAACACAGTAATTTGTTCAGTATTTATTAAGGAATTAATTAGAGGGGAGTAAGAATTTCTTGCTAATTTATTCTTTACGAGCTGTACTCACTATTATTTTTGCACGCTCCCAGAGTTTATGGATAAGTGAGTTTTAAAAATCAAAGCAAAAAAAGAAGAATCAGTGGGTGAATCTCTACAGATTTAATTTATGTTCATCTACTAATAATCTGAATGCATAATATTCTTCATCATTATTTTATAAATCTCTAGATAGATCTGGGAAATTATTTTCATGACAGTATTTGCATGCACATGCCTCAAGTTCTTTTAGTCTTGGCAGCTGTGCTCCAAATTGGAATTTACACTGAATGAGGAAATACGGGTCATCCTGCAAACACAACAGACACCAAGCCAATGGCAACTTGTTGGAAGACCTTGAATCCTTGCCAAGCCACGGTTCCCAAAATATTTTGCCCTCCACCACGCTCAGCCCTCAATTAGCAGCTCCTCTCTCCTGCAGAGCCAGCTGCTCTGAGCACACACACCACGCACAGCCAAGCTGTAATTCAGCAGAAAACCTGGTGACCCTTAAAAAGATGGAGGATTAGATCTTATTTCCAATCCAACTGAAGAACACGCTTTCATGGACAGGAGCTCCCTTGCCCCTGCACCTGCAGGGTGCTGATGGATGGCTGCCTGTGTGCAGCATCACCCTCAGCACACTCCCAGCTTCCCACGTGCTCCGTGGACAGCTGGGGGCTGTTCTCAAGTGGGGATTTTTTCGCTAACTCTGTCTGGTCTCCACTTGGTGACAGCACGGACACAAAAGGATGTTTTTTCTCTCCTATCAGGGTTCTCGTTGCTCTTTCCTGTTTATATTTCCTTCTAGAGCATGGAATGAAAAGCAAAGCAGCAAACCCAAGGTTAGCCCTGCTGTCTAATGATGTTTCCTTATTTAGCAGCTTGTTTGACTGCATTCTGCTGCTTTCTCCCCCAGAATGTTCTCAGTTCTGTTCTCTGGAGCATAATTATCCTAAGTACCTTTCTCCAGCAGCAGCAGCACCACGCCAATACTTCCTTGAACTTCAAAAGAAAGTTTCTCTTCTTGAAGGTGACTGAAACACGACTGGGAAGAAGGACCAGAGGGCTCCACCCTGACAGGGAAACGCACGGGAAGCTGAGGAACCAAACCCTTTGTGGATTCCCCAAGCCTCTAAGACACACAATCCCTGCGTTTTTGAGACACCTCAAGGACTGTTTTCACGGCACAACCAACCTGCAAGTCTGAAGGGTGTTCAACACCCACACTGGTTTGAATCCGTTCATATTTCATGTTATCAGAGGAACTGTGCTGCTTTTCCAGCAGTCCCCATTACATGAGCCAGACGTCAGCTCTGTATTTCTTTCCCAAGCTTTAGGCGCTCATCCTGAAATAATCCTGCTGGGTGACTGCCTGGGCCGGGGTGGCTTGGTTGTTATTATTCTTAATGCAGCAGCCAAGGTGATCTCTCACCAGTTTCCTCAAATCAAGCTGCAATTTGTGAAATAAGGCACATTTCACCAGAGGAGATGAATGGGAGTCAAAACGCTTTGGAAAATGTTCCATGCATGCTCTAAAATACCAACTACTACTTGCATGTAGGAAGATCTAATGCCTTCCTGCTCAAAGACCTCTGCATTTCAGCAGTCAAACAAGTTCTTCTTTCTATCAGACCTGTGAAATTACAGCCAAATTTGGACAAAACTACTGGAAAGGTCTCCATTTGCACACAATGAACATAAAGAAATCGTGGAGAATTTATATTCATCGTATTTTCAAAGTGCACAAGGAAAATGAAATGCAGTTTAGCCCAGCACTTCGTAACTTCTAAGTGGTTAAGTTTGCAGCCTAATTATTCTTTTAACAAGTGTTTTGTTTCTTTCTAAATAAAATTTCACATGTAATAACATTATTGTTACAAATCCAGTGTATGATTTAGCTTGTCTTTCAAAGCTGCCTCCACAATAACACCAGAAAGGCCTATTACTGGGTAAAAACACACCAGTTGGAAGAGGGAGAAAAAAAAAAGCCTCCCAGACTATAGGGAAAGGGATGCTTTTCCCAAAATTACATGGACTTAGAAACAGCTATTTTTGTCAGCATCTTCAAAGAAGCTTTTCAAGTTACGGAAAGCAAACAGAGGAAAATCAGGAAAACAAGGTGGGTTTTTTTTTCCCCTCCCACAAAAATGATGGATTGAAAACCACCAACGAGAGAAGACAAATCCATTGAGAATGAGGAGAATTTGGGTAGATTCTGGGAAGGGGGGGGGTAAAATCACCTCCTGTGATTTTAATCCATGGACAGATATTATTGGAGCTTGTCACCCTCAAAAATCCCTCCCCCATCCCGGGCTGGCTGTAAGTCAGGATGGGGATGGTGACACAAGATACTCCAAATGAGAGCCCGTGTGACAGCTCAGCCTCCTAAAAGACCTGGGGGTGAGGGACAGAGCAAACAAACAGGAACGTGCTAGAAGGTCATGTCTGTACGCTTTGTGGTCAACTCTTGCAGCCTTATGATGACAATTGGGATATTCTGGGTTATATTTGGTGATTGGGTTTGGTTTTCTTTTCTCCAACTATTTGTGAGCCCAAGCTCTTGCATGAGAATGACGGGATTAAACTCGGAACGTGATGTGTGGAGGGACACACAAGTTTTTCGGCACGTACCTCCTGACCTTTCTGTGTATCCAACAAAAAATACTTTCTGCACTTAAAGCAGACTCTCAAATCCTCATTATCCTTCCCCAGGTGCTGATGAGCAAACTCTGCCAAGCACAGGCCGCGTTTTACCACATTCCCCTATTTTTTGCAGGATGTTTTATATGAAACCACCAGCGGAAAACCCAAAAAGCTCCTCACAGAGTGGTCAAGAGTGACCACAGGGTTTTAGTTAATAACAGACAAACATAAAACAGGCAGAAACTGTGACTCTCATGCTGGGTATGGGAAGCAGCTGCTTCCCAGTAACACTGGGTTTTGCCTCACTGGACCAGCCCTGGGAGATTTAGTCACCATGACTAAAGGAACCCAAGCCCGTGGTGCCACAGACGAGTTTTTTCCCATTGTGTCTGAGGCATTAAATACCATTATTCATTTATTCACGCACAGAAGTTTGTGCAACTCTGCATTTCGCTGCAGAGCTTTGGCAGAGCAATTAGGTAGCAGAAAACCAAATTTAAACCCAACATTTTGGCCTTGACTTTTTGATGGCATCAGCTGACAAGCCCTAAACCCCAACCTGAAAAGCTGATTAACAGAAACACAGCTCTCACTGTCTTCTGATATTGTCCCCATGTAGGAAGAGTTTCAAGAGCTTTACTATATATGTAGCAATTCTCTTAAAAACATGCAAATAGGGACTTGTGACCCTCTTTCTTCCATGACTTCTACGTGTATTCCTGTTACAAAACTTGCCTCTTCTGTAACAAAAGAAAATCCCCCACTCAGACACACGATGTAAAACTTCATACTTCTTTTTCAGGCTGGATTATGAAACTCCAGGATCTTCCACACCTGATTCAAAACACTAATTGTGTATCAGCAGAGCTGGGATCGGGGTATATGACAATGTAATGACATCCCCATATCCCTTCCTAAAGAAAATACAATTTTCCATTCATAAAAATTGGCAGGGACAGCATTAATTTCTCGCAGAATCTGGCTCCATGTGGCATTGCAGGTATGAATTTACCTTTTTGTCTACAGAGAGGCCTCTTAAATCCTAATGGTGTGCATTTGTTCCTTAAAATCAGGGTTTTTTCAGGCTGGTGGGGGCTTGGTCTCTCAGTAGCCTCAGCCTTTCAAAGGGATTGTTTACCACCTCAATTAAAGGAGAACAGGATAACGTGGCCAATTAAAAAGATGAAGGAGCTGGGGTTTTATATTAAACTTGAAATTATCCTCAAACTCCAATTGCAGCTACCCTTGTGGATAAACAAACCTCAGCCAATTACTGCAGCAGCAAAACAAATTAAGGTAGGGTCTCCAACCAGATTAAACATGAGATTAATTTCTTGAACAAGGACTTGCCCAAGGTGCCAGAATTCCTCAGCAGTCACAATCCAGTGTATCCCTGTCATTACAGCCCAGGAGGACGGATACAGATCCTCAGGCATCAGGAAAGCTCAAATGTTTAAAACCACTGTTTTTGCCCCAGTAGAAATGGCATTTTAATACCCTTTCTGCTATTTTGTATAATTTTTGTTATGAGTTTAACAGTCATCCGTGCCCCAGAAAGATCCTATCAATATTTGAGTAGCACTTCCAACCATCACCAAATAAATCAGCCCATCCAGACTTTTATTGCCCCGGATACAGTGTCTGCACTGGAGCATCTCATCAATTATTGCTCACCTCTGATTCTCATGAGATTTTGAATGATCCATTACCAAACAAAAGCCTAAATAACGTACTCTTACTGTTCCACTGACAGCAGGTAGTGTCCCCCCTCTCTAAAACTGGTAATTAAACAAAACTGCAGGCTGGGCACATCAACTCCATTCGCCTCAGAAATACTGGAGACAGTTGGGTTTTCCTGCGCTTGCCACACAGAGACAGGAATCTGCACATTGTCTTTTCCCCCAGGAAAGACATCAGCAGTGCAGAGAGTATTCCTCAATGCCTGCTGTTGTCCGGTTGGTTTCTGAAGGGGTTTCTTGCTCGATCGGAATCCAAGGCAAACTGACCACCAGACAGCATAAACAAACAGGAAAAACTCGGTTCCCAAATGGATTTGAAAAGGAAACCTTGGAAATAGCCAGAGAATTACCACTTACTTTGGCTACACAAACCCTCCTAGAGTTTCCCTGGACACAGAAATGCTCCCCAGGCCCGTGTCCGCGTGTTTGTGATTTGGCAGCCGCTGCAGGAGGGTTTCCCTCCAGGACCAGACGCGGCGATTCCTTCCGCGCCGTCCCACGTAAAACCCTGGCGTGCTGATGAGGGAAGTGCTTGCACTCTGCTCCACGGTTCATTCCTGCTGGGACTCCCTGCAGTGTCCCGAGCCTTTGGGCAGCTCCAGAGGCCACGGAAAGAAACACATCCCGTGCCTTTCGCTGCTGAAAGGAGCCAACCGGGCACTCGGCAATAAAACGTGCCCTGGGGGCCTTGCAGAATTATCATCTCTCCTTTTATAACTGCATGTAGAGAGTCCCTGCTTCTCCTCCAACCTCAAAATCAGATTGTTTCCAGAATGCTAAATGTTATATGAACAGGAAGAAACCCCACCAAAACTCGTTTCCGACACCTGATGGTATCAGCACAATGAATGGATTTGTTTCTAACAATCATTGCAGTAATTGCCACTCACCATAGGCCTTCATCCACCTGCAGTTACAGCTCCCCAAGCACAAAGATACGGGGAAAAAAGACCTGATTGGAATTTATTAGGTGATTTCCATGGCTTTTATGGAAGCCATTTTAAGGACTGGCTGCTATGCATGCAGGTTAACATATGTCCCTCACGTGGTGGAGTCGATATCCCACCCAATGTAAATCTCAAAGTTCAGCGCGGCCCGAATTGAATCCTGTAATGACTTCCAAACACCACAGCACAATCTCTAATGTCAACACCATCCTGCGGTCCACGGCTATAATTTGTTAGGTCAATAATTCACCACACTCTATTAAACTTAGTACTGGCTTCCTCAAAAGCTCTAAAATAAATGTTTAAAAGGTTCCCAATGGCATATTTATAGTTATCTATAATTAGCTCTGCAGCATCGCACAAGCACATCATGGAAATTATATATATAAATCAGGCAGCGATCTTAATTTCACACTTACTCCCCAAGGACTGGCACAAACAACTGCAAAGCCCCCTCCAGCTCCTGACAGCCCTAATCCAGAGCCCAGGACGCACAGTCAGCAACGCTCCTGGTGGTTTGATCTCCTTGGGCTACATCCAGAGTCCGAGGAGAAGCCAAAGGCCAATTCCTGTCTGGAATGCCAGGATGGCTTCTCCTCAGCAAGCCTTCTGATTCCACGGTGCAATTCAGCCCCAGCCATCAGGTCTTTGGGATGGAAAGGGACTGTCCTGGAAAAGGACTGGCTGTGGGACCACATGGGGCTACAGATGTGAGGGAGGAAGTGTCCGCACCCCACTTACTGCAGAACCCAGGGGTCCCTCACAGGGGGACCTCCCCTGTTCATGTGACACCCTCTGGGTGACATCCAAGTCCTGTCCAGCAACAGCCTCTACAACCAAATCACTGGTTTTCAGGGGAAGGATGAACAGCAAGTGTTAGCTTGGTTACCTCTATTACCCCACTGTGTTACCTGGAATATAAAAGAATACCAGTACAACCTGTACCTCTAGGGTGTGCAAAGTGCTGGGGCATTTGAATGCTTCCAAAAGCTTGTGTCTTCCTTTGTGAGAGACAGGAGAGGGGAAAAAAAACAAGGGGGGAAAAAAAAAAAGGCTGGCTGGCAAATGTTGATATACAGCAGCTCATATTATACTGAACACTGCTGGATTCCTTTTTTCATCCATGTGCCAGGAACAATTGACCTAAGGCAAGACTTTTTTATTGCAACTTTTGGCAGATCCAGTCAATATCCATTATTTACAATTAGGCTTTTGTGTGTGTTTCCGCTGCAGTATCTCTGCCTAATTGTCAAGCCCAGATAGGACTTCACCATATAATTATTCAAAATGCATTTAGTAAGTGATGCAGATGCAAGATACAGGGGAGAAATAATACCAGTCAGGATGAAATTACATTCCTAACAGCAGTGCACCTCTCTAAGCCAAAGTATATGGCAAGTTAGCACTGAGAAACCTCCACTAAAAACACTCTTTGTTCTTGTTTCCTTCAGTAATTCAACACCCTTTGTTTCCCTAATTTATATTGACCAGCAGCTGCCTGGAGCTGCACTGCAAAATCCCGTTTCTTCTGCCGTGCAGCAGCACAGATCCCACTTAGGACTAAATCCACATTACTGGAGTCTCCTACATGCATGTTTTAAGCAGAGCTGCTGCAAAAAACATCTGAGACCTCAGAAACCTGAAGTTACTGTCTGAAAGTTAAATTCAGCTTGACTCAATTCGACTGAGCAGATTACGGGGTTTCTTTAGGCTGATAGATTTTTGATGTGGTATTTCAGGAGGGTGACAAACTTATAACGAGCCAGTAGAGCTTGCAGTGTGACAAAACCACCTAATGGTCATGGGCCCTGAACCTTCCCTCTGGTCAGCTGAGGGCAGACTAGGCAGGCAATGGTTTATTACCCAGCCACATCCCAGCTTGTCTTTTCTGCTCCAGGACTTTTCCTACGGAGAGGTGAAAAGGAGAGGCGGGAGGGAGCCAAAGCAGTTCCAGTATCAAACACATGACATGAAATACACTCTGTCTGTGCTCGCTTTCAGGGCTCTTCGCAAGTAACCACAGCTTGATGCGTCTCCTTTTCACGCTCCTTTTTGCAAGCACCTTTCCAGTGAGTGAGAAGAGGAAGCTGCGGGCTGGAATTCGCGAATGCACCGCGTGTGGGAGTCGCTCGACTCCCCCTGGAATAACCGGGGTAAGGACGAGCGGCGCTAATGGAGGGAGGCGGCCGGGAATGATTCCTCTGGGACAGGAGCTCGTCTGAACTCCCTACCCTGCGAGGACTCTTGGAGGACAGAGGAGCTCTGGCAGAGCTGTGCTTGAAGCATCTCTTTCTAAGCCAACAAAATTAGTGTAAATGAACAATGGCAGGCCACAAAAAGCTTCGGCAATGTGATTTTGCTGTGCACTAAATATAGCACAGATGTGAGCGTTCTGTTCTGAAATGCAGGGATAACTTTCAAACCTCATCCCTAACGCTTTTCTCTGTATGTCACTTCTACAGATGAAGGATCAGATAATACCCAGCTTTCGCAATCCTCATGCACTGGTCATGCAAGGGATACAGGAGGCAAAACTGGAAGAAAAAGCTGCTCCTCTGCAAGCACAGGAATGGACCAGTGCAGTGCCACAGATGGCTCAGCAAACCCTGTGCGAGTCCCGCTTCTCTTGATGTGGGCAAGGGATGGGAGGAAATGTTCTGCTGGTCTGTTCACGTGGCTCTCAGCGACACCCCGTGTGAGCGGCTCCCGCAGTCGTGGCAGAACCACGTTGATGTTCCCCCTGAAGGAGGCTGCACGACACCTACTCCAGGCTCTGCCGGGGAAGAAGCCACTGCACACCCACAGCGTGCCAGTTCTGCCGCAAAGCTGGGCTGAGAGCACCCACCAGTCCCCATCCCTGCCTCCACAGGCGATACGACCTGAGGAGCTCAGTCCCACTCCAACAGGAGGAACGCAAGTTCCCACAATCCAGAGAGACAAGCAGTGGAGCAGGCTCTTGTTGGCATGCTGAGCTGACAGAGCCCATCATTTCCCTTCTTTTAATTGTTGCTGGCTGGAGGTCATCTGAATTTGCAGTAAAACACTCCTGGCTTATTTCAGATCGGCTGAACGCTGAGGAAGTGCTAAGGGTTAAAAAGGCTAAACTCCCTACCCAGCTCCAGAAGCCCTGCCAGCCCTGACTCCTGGCTAACAGCATCCCCAGGATGTTGCTACAGGCAGGAAACGCTTGTCCCTCACTGCAGCTCCTGCTTGACTTCCTCCCATCCATAGGACTTCTCTCTCGGCATCCCCTCCTCAGGCTCGCCATCTCCTCACTCTGCCAAGCCAATACTTGTCTAATTCCAAGTTCTCCGTGCATTTACAAAAGGTACTGCACAATTCACTGACGGCTTCTCACAGGGCTGGATCCCACCTGGAAGCTTTGCCATCCAAGTTCAGGTAGGGGTGTCGTTCCTGGGCCAATCTCACCGGTACAAAGTAAAAGGCACCTCGCGCAGCAGCTTTTTCAACGTGCATGAGCAGCACTGAGAAAAGCACCAAGTCCCAGGAGTCTGCCTTGGGTCTGGATTTCCAAAGCTGTCCAGCCAACACTCCCAGCCACGCACTCCTTCAGCAGAAAGCTACAAGTTATTACCACACTCACAGACGCCTTTCCCTCAGCACACAGCCCAAGGATTCCAGCGTGCAGGAAGGAAGGGGAAGTTAAAGACCCAATTTCTATTTCCACTACTTCAGATATTTGCTAAAATTTTCTCCAGAATCAGCAGCAGAAAAAAAGTGTTACTTTTAGGGCCATTCTCATCTTAAAAAGCATGAGAACTGTTACAAGCCAGCACAAAATGTCAGAACATACTAAGCATATATTTGCAAATTTAATCCGAGGTGCTATGCCAGCCTATACGTGGGCAGGGTCTACAAGACCTCCAAAGGTTACAAGGGAATTTTGGAAGCCAACATTCCTTGGCAGTGACATCCTGGCACTCAGCAGAGCGTAACAGCTACGCTGAGGCCATGTGGGAGCACACAGTGCCACAGCTTCCAATCTGGAGTCCCTGCTTCCATTTATCTGCCACTCCCTTCCTAGAGTTTCCTCTTTTAACACTCCCCGTTCTGGATTACTGTAAGGGGGCTGGCCAGCAGCAGGGACAGAAAGGTTCCTGTCCCCGGAGAGCAGAAAGGTCCCCCGAGGCTGAGCTGGGAGCAGGGCTCAGCACATCTGCTCCTGCTCAGAGACCACCTTCACACCCCTGCTCCTGCCGGGCTGCTCAGGCACTGTCCCTCCTGCAGGAGCAATCCCTCCTGATGCCCAAACGTAGGCAGGACATCTCTGCTACCCCCAGTGAACAGACCCTGGCACACCTGCCCCGCCTGGGCTGCTCAGGGACTGTCCCTCCTGCGGGAACAATCCCTCCTGATGCCCAAACGTAGACAGGACACCTCTGCTACCCCCAGTGAACAGACCCTGGCACACCTGCCCCGCCTGGGCTGCCGCTGGGAGGCTTTGCTGTTGTGGTGGGGTGGCTCTGCTGGTTTGTTTTCTCCAAAGGAGACCCTGAAGCAGCAGAGTTTCCATTCAGAGGGTGACTCTCTGAGGTCCAGTTTCACTCCAAAGTCACTCCAGCGGCCAAACAGCTTTGCTGGCAAAGGCCCCTGTCACTCAATCCACCTCAGGAATGGGCTCTGCCAGCGAGTCGGGCGCTCGGAGCCCGGGCTGGAGTCATCTGTGCAAGGTAGGATTTCACTAATGACCCTGCCTGAAAATAACATCTCCCTCCTCCTGCAACCCAAACACTCTGTTATTTCAGGCTCGGGATGTTCCCTCTGACCACAATCAAGTGCCTGAGGTTTATTCAGCCTGTCATTACACATTAAGGAGCAGCAAGAACAGCTTTTGACTGACCAAGAGATAGAAATTCAAGGCTGTTGGAAGACAGTCTCCCAAACCTGCCCTATTCCCATAGTTTCTACTTACTTTGGGGGGGTTGGAACAAGCAGAAAATGAAGTTTATTTCAGAACATTAGCTGGGTAAACAGGGCAAGGCAAAAGCAGACTTTGTCTCCTTAATATCTGTATTTTTAAATATTCTCTTTCAATGCTGACCATTTCGTACGAGAAGAAAATTAAGCCTATTTTCTCCTTTCTGCCTCTCTAAAGCAGCTCATTTCTTTCCAGTAACCAGAAACACTAAGTGTTACCTCCCAGATCTCTCGTCAGCATCTGAATTTGTCTTTAGTAACCTACAGCAAGCAACAGCACGTGCCTGCTCTTGAAATCTCAACCACATCTGTCCTCCCACCACCAGACAAGCCAAAATTATTTGGGGGATAATTTTAAATCACAAGCGCATTTAAAAATACATATGAAAAAATACTTTTGGTTTGTTTAACCAGTGGGGCGTGTCATGGACCATCAGCTTTAAACTTCTCCTCGACTTTGATGGCTTGTTGTTTGGCCACAAGGGAGAAGAGAAAGTTATTTCTTTTTGTGGTAAAAAAAAAAAGAAAAATAAACATCCCCCTTCTAGTCCTCTTCACACACACACACCAGAAGACCCAAAACCAAACAAGCAGCAGCCGAAGAGGAAATAAATGTTTAAAAAAAAGCAAACATGCATAAAATTCCTTAAAATGTCCCACCTTTAAAGGGAATATTTGGCAACCACATCAAAATAACAAACGGGGACATGCAGCCCATGCTGTATCTCCTCCCTTTGCAGGAGTAAACTGAGGAATGCTGGGACACTGAAAAGATCCAGCAATAAAGACAAAACAACAATCAGCAGAGCTTTTACAAACGTGCGTGTCTGCAGACCTACAGTATTGGCAGATTTTCTGCCACCTTCAAAAGAACCCAATGTTGTTTGAATTGTAGCTCAGTAATTAAAGAAAGAAAGTCACATCTCAATTTTCCAGAAAATCCTTTAGATTAGCTGGGAAAATTAATAGTGGTTTGGGTATTCTCCCCCATCACCAAAAAATACACATCCGGGGGTGTCCATGCACACGGCATCTTGTGTTTTACAGCTGAGTCCAGTGATCCAATAAACAACCACTAAACAAACTTATTACAAGAGTTTTTAAATAATGCATTTAAGCATCTTTGTCATATGCTCTTCATTCATTTTTTTTTTTAAAACTATTTAAAAGTTTTCTTTTCGCCTACACCACCAAGAAAATTCCCCTCTCAAAACAAGTGTCGTTCTGGGACTGCAGAAATTAGGACTTTTAACCAAATATGATGAGGGACAAGTTGTCCCTCTGTAAGTTCATAGGATCTAGGAACAGGTGGAAAGCAAAGGTGGAAATGACAACAGCAGGAGCTGCATCCCTGATTTCAACAGGAGGAGGTTTTGCCACTGCCTGCTCGAACTTAATTTCTTTTGTGTCAGCCCATTATGCCTTGGCATCCTGCCCTCCTGTTGGGAGCCACAATTTGCAAATGAGTTTTCAAGGTTAAAAAAAAAAAAAAAAGTGCAAGGAAATGAGATTTCCTCCAGCCAACCAACCATCACAGTGAAGTGTCGCAGTGCCTTTCTCCAAAGGGCACGTTGGTGGCTCTCCTGACGAGGAAATGCTCAAAATGAACTCCCCTAAAAATAAAGCCCCATTCTGTGTTGTCGCAGAACGCAGAGCAGCCACCCCAAAGGTGTGTTTCTCTGCAGGGAACAAGCCTGAGCACAAAGCAGGTGCAATGGGGGGGGGGAATCCATGGCAAAATCCAGGCAGAGAGCGAGGGGCATCTGTGTGTTCTGCGGGATAATCACCATCACCGGGCTGTGTCTCAGGAGCGATGTGGAGTCGTACCTCGCTGCCTGTTTTGCAAACAGAGTTAATGAGAGCCACGCAGATAATGTTTTCCATTAAACTGAGGATATGAGCCTGATGCAGCTCCACTGAAATCAATGGCAGGATTCCCATTTATCTTAATGAACCTGAAGCAACTTGTGTAACACCAGATGCAAACCCCTTCACTCGCTCTGCCTGCTGTGTCCAGGAGAGCCCCAGGACAATTTTACCACGCCAAAAACTGGTCAAATCAGGTCAGAAGAAAAGAATATACAACCTTAGGAGGTAGCTACACATTTCCCTTACTCTACTTTTTCTCCAAGGTTATCTTCCAACTAAAGTAATCCCATATTCTTAAATATGACGTGAAAAACCTCAGCAGGTACCGCCAGAGAAGGAACGTGGGTATGTGGGAGCTGTGCAGAGAACTCTAGTGCAGCACAGCCTTTCACTGTTACAGAAGGGAAAATAAAACGCAGTATTTAAAAAGAAAAGCTGGAGAAACTGCCCCGTTTTTTTTCCCCCCAAGCAGAAACAACCCGATTCATTTCAAGCAATCATTTACAAGGAAAAACAAAGCGAACAATGCTCTCCTCTGCATCAATTCTAAATTGCTGTCCACATAAATATCTATCTAAATGATCGATTTTTACAGGTACATAAACTATTTTCAGGGATTCTGACTCCAGCAAAGGCCTCCTGTGTTACCCCTGTCTAAGGGCAGCAAGCGGCAGCATCCCCACGGATAAATCTTGAGGAGTTTCTTTTAGAGTTTCTCTTGTTTTTACACAAAATAACGGCAAGGTGGGAGGGAGGAAGGGCTGCATCACACCAAAAGCACGTCAGGAACAGCTGCAAGGAGGGACAGGGTTGTTATTACGTGGCCCACAGCAGTGCCTGCAAACCCGTCACCCCAGCGCTGTGTTTGGCCGGGTCCAACACAAACACACTGCAAGACAGACCCTCCTCAAAGGAGCACAAATTACAGTGGTGCTCATTTAATCACTGCCAACTGGATACAGAATTGGAAGGAAAACATTTTCTACCTCACTGCTGACTTTTAGCTACTTCAGCAGCAGCTCTGCCGCTCCTGGCAAATAAATCTCGTCACCAGCTTTGAGCAGCTCCCTCCCTCCCTCGCTCCCGAGTTCTCCTCGTTGTTAGCAAAGACAGTCCGCATTATTTTGACTCCTCCTTGTTTTCCTTGTAACCTGCGTGCATAATGCCAGCCCCCCTCCCAGCCTTTTGGAAGCTTCAAAAGGACAAAAACTCTTCCTCGTGGCAAACATGCCAATTCTACTCTAGTTAATGAGGTTAACCTGTCACGAGTTCGTTCGGGGAGGCTGCTCCGGTTCCTCGCCCATCTCCCCAGCGTTCGGGGATGCCATTCATCTGGCCTAGCGCTTTGTCAACTTTTCACACTTCTAATTACCTTATTATCTGCTTCACTACTCCAGTCAAGCCCTTTTCTCTTCTACATCGCCTCTCACGGTCCTGTTGCTTGTCCTAAGGAGGTTGTTCCCCCCCCCCTTTCTTTTTTTTCCTAAGTGTGAAAAGCAGCGCAGGGAAATGAACTTGCTCGGTGAACTTCCCAGCTCCTGCCCGCTGCATGCCTGGAGGCACATGCTAATTAGGCACATGCCAGACAGATCACATCTGATGCCTCGAGCTTTTGCTCTCTCCAGCTGATCGCCTTTTATCAGCAGCTTCAGTCATCTTCAGCTCGCTTGGCTTTTTCAGGTCTCCATGTGCCTGTCACTTCAGAGAGGATTATTTTAGCAAGAAGTATCTGCAGACAGACAGGATGGAAACAGATCCGAAGAAGGAGGAAACCAAATAGAGCAAGAGCTGCAGGGCTGGTGACATCAGCCTCCCAGTTCTGGGTTTCCACGGCTAAGAATAAGTCATACCTGCTATCACAGGTGTGCCAAGGCTCTCGGGAAGGCAGAGCACAGAGCATTCACCACAGACACCCCGACCTGGGTTTGCAGTTTATCCCACGCAAGAGAATTGCTTCCACTGCTTCTGTGGAGTTATCCTGAACAAGGTGTTCAGATCTGCTGCCTTCAGCCTTCCCTCCTGGGATACGGACGCTGCTGAGGCTCCCAGTCCATCTCCAGCTGATTTACTCAGCTCTCTGTTCATACAGCATCGGCAAAAGGCTTCTTGGCAAGAAAACAGAGCTACAACTACTCTATCAAACGATTAAACTTGGAAGTGCAAGTCAACGATTTCTTCTCCTTAAAAACAAAGAAGGCAGGGATTGAATTGAGGAGGCCGAAGGCAGCGTTTGACTGAGCACACCTTTCAGGAAAGAAGAAGAACCGGCTTGATGTGCCTGCACCGCTGAGCTGACACTGTCAGCTGCTGGCACAACCATCTCGGTATTTCTGTTGACCAGGAAGCCCCAAACTGAGAACAAGGCAAATAGTCCCCACACTGGCAGTGCCACACGAGAATGCCAAAATACGTCCAAGAAGCTACAGACAAAAGCCTGGTACACAAATACACAAAGCTCAGAACATCAAGTCTACCAAGAACTGCAGTTTCAGTAAACATTCCTGAATATTTTCAGATGTGCTGCTCACACCAGTCCCCAAGTACACAAATCACACAAGATCCTGAGCAGCTGCTCTCAGAACAGGTCAGCTCTACTTTAAAGGCTATTTTCACAAGGTGTGTCCCCCTCTGAGCACACTGAGGTCTTCTGAAAATGTTGATTTTGGTGGTGGTGTGACCCACTAAGGGCAACAGCTTGTAAATCCCACTTTCTGCGGCCTGGTCTGACAGGAACAAGAGCCAGGGGGAGAGCTCAGGTCTCAAGTTATTATTTCATGGCCAGCTGCTGCTGCTGCTGCTGAGCCATCCAGGGAAGTTACCACGAGGGCAAACCTGCCATGCAGGGGAGAGCCATGCTGAACATCCAGCCTGAATCCTTCTGGATTTTCTGAGAGGCAGCTGGAAGGTACCTCAAGATGGAAGGAAGGAGGGGTTATCTTTTCTCCCCTTTTCCTCTCTTTCTGTGTTGTTTACACCAGGCACATCTAGCCTCCTCCTCCCCTGATTTGTTTCTTCTCCATGTCACTAGCACCTATTCTTTCTTTCTTCTCTTGGCCTTTCCATCTGCTTTCTTTGGCAGTATTTTTAGTCATCCAAACAGCTGATTTCCTTCCTTTAATCAAAAAATGCCTTTCCTCTCTTACCCACACAGTCCCAAAACAACACAGCTCTGGGAATCTGCAAGGTTTGGGGGCAGAGCATTTGTCCCTGCTATGCTTGGTTTATTTGGGGTTTGTCCTCAATCACCTCTCCTGCTCCAGAGGCAGAATGTTGCTGTGGGGGACCTGTGTGATCAGATCTCTGTCAATAAGAGTTCCTCTTAAGCCAAAAAATACCCCAAACCGAGGTGGAAAGGCCAAGAGAAAAAAAATAGTTTTGTATCTTTGGATTAACTTTGGATCAATCCTCTAGGATGGGAACCAAGTAACAGGCCAAAGCAGCCCTTAAAGTAAGTTACAAAGGAAGACAGCACGAAGACAGAAGGGCAGCAGAGCAGCACGAGGGGGGATGAAGGAATAAAGCCATGCCAAAGGACGGCTGCTGCCACAGAAGGAATTCAGACTTGGAATAAACTGCAGGATTTTGATCCTGTCCACGGCCACCGATTCCAAAATATTCAACGCTCATCACTGGGACCAAAATTTCAAGGACCTTCACCAGACCCCCAACCAGAACCCTGTTTCAGGCTCAGTTTCACAGGGTGAAAGCAATAATGGCATTTTCTTCCATTCCAGACTTCGCTTTGGCATTTACCGGTTCGTTCTGTTTGTTTGTTTTTTCAGAATAAGGACTCCATTTCAGGCTTGTTTGGAACTTTCTATCTACAGATGAAATAGAAATAATATGAAATCTGAAAAAATAATAAAAATCGAATAAACCCTGCCTATCCCAGTACTTCACTCGAAGACTTTAAATGAGAGATATTTCAATTTTGTGCCAGAATGGAAATTTCCCCAGGTTGGGAACACACCTCGAGGCTGGTGAATACGTCCCAGTAGAATCTCTGCCATTCCTATGGAAGTTTTTAGTTCTGCAATATTAAATATGGCTCTTATTAAAGATTTATCACCACCTGTCCCTTTGCATCTGGTGGTTGTGCACCACAGAGCCAGAGAAAGATTGCCAAAAAAACCCCAAAAATATCAAGGAGCTGCTGTAATCCCAGCAATGCTTCCTGGGAGTTCCAAAACATCATCTTGTGTAACAAAATACAGGGCTATTTCTATTTTAGACTCCCAATGATCCATTAAATGAGTGCATGGAACGAGCAGGGAAGGGGGTGGGAAAGATGTTGCGTTTTGGTTTGCTGTTTGTTTATTTTAGAAACATCAATACTTGTTACAGAGTAATTTAAAAAAAAAGTTTGCCACAGCTAATATTAAATTTCAAATGTTAATGTTAAGATTTAGAGTTGAATGGCTTTTTGTGAATTTAAAAAAAAATTGATTCTTGCTACGGTGGAGGGATCCAGTGCACAAAACTTGTTCTGGAGGAAAAGACGAACATTTTCTCTGATGTGCCACAGTCACTACGTTATTGAACACCGAGGAGACAACGAGCTCGCACTCCAGAGGTTCTTGTTGGATGCCACAGATATTAAACAGCAGCTGTCTGCTGGAAAACACACACCTATTGTTCTTAATCTTCACAGAGAGAGCTGATGAAGCTCCTCTCCCAAATTTAATTTAGTGCCGCGTGCTCCTAAAATACATCACAGGTGTGTTTTGCTATAAGTCAATGGGGCAAGTAATCAGATCAAAAACGGAGGGAACAACTGGCTCAGCAGAATCCTGACACAACAGACCTCCCCATGAAGGGGTAAGCTGTGCCAGGGGAAGGGCAGGAGGACATTTGGCCAGAGGGGGACACAGGGGACAAGTGCCACTTGCACTCAGGACAAGGAGGCAGCAGCAGAGCACGAGGACCACAGGCAGTCCATGCACACGAGTGGCTTTCCACATTATCCCGAGGCTCTGACATCCACAGCACCGGGAGGATCCAGCTATCCCAGCAGCATCCCCAGTGCTCCATGTCACACCTGGGCTATTCCAAATATTGCTACAACACACGCTCCCTCCCACCTCCCCAAAAAAACCCCGGGCCCAGAATATATACAAATTAACCTACCCAAATTCCTAGAGTATTTAGGGAAAAATTCCAAGTGAGATTTGGGACTGACCAGGGAAAGCCCTGCTCTAAATAAAAAAGGAAGGACAAAAATAGCGCTTATTATTTTTGAGATTGGCACCTATTGCCTTCCATCTTATTTTGGTTGTCCCTGTGCTTAAAGGTGGCCTCCCAAACTTACTTAACACCTGTTCAAACACTGTTTAATCACCTGCTCCTCCCTGAACAGAGTCCCTTCAAGCAGGATTTATGGCACTGACCTGATTAGGCACCAGCCATTGGCATTGATAATCATTAGGCTGCCATGGCTCCCTGGGAGATGTCCCAGTAACAGTGGCTGTCTCAATTAAGCACACTGCAATTAAGTGGACTATATCTATAGGGTGATCTCACAAGGACAACAAGGCATTTCAAATGCCTTTTCTTTATATAATTTTTAATTCGTTTTTAACGCGAAATTAGTACTTTTGATCAGAGAAGAGAATGCTGCATGTGTGTTTCTCTAACAATTCCCCTGTTTTTGGTAACTTCAGTGGCTGAAGCCCTTCTGCCCAGTCCCCACAAATCCTGTGGTAAATCTCTGGGTGTGTCTGTCACCTGGCCCAAGGGGCACAGGTTGCACTGGAGGCTCTGCCAGCCAGAGGTGTCCCAAAAAAGCCCCCTCTTCCCAGGGGGAACAGCTGGAGGGCGTGCAGTGCCAGAGGCTGCTGATCTCCAGCTGTTAGGGGGATTCAAACAAAACACAGACACGAGGCTGGGAAATGCACCAAGACAAGCAAAACTCCTCTGGTCACCATTTCAGGTTTGCCACCAGCACCCTGCTTTTCTCCGGGGTTTCTCGGAGATGCCAGGCCAGCCTATTCCAGGCTGTTCCCGTGCAGCCTGCAGAGGCTGGTGCCACCCCCCAAATGCCCCAGAACTGCTGCAGGGAGGAGTATTTTTAATCCTGCATAAAAGGCTGTCCATGCATTCCCCCAGTGCAGGGGAAAGGGAACCTCCAAGACTCCAGTATCTTTAGTTCCAAGCAAAGTCAGTGGGAGCTCTGCTCGGAGCATATAAAATGCTGCCTAATTTCAAGAAGCCTGTAAAATAATCCTGCCTACATGCCTCAAAGTCGAGGGACACTTCTGCCTCCCTCCTCTGTGCCCTACTTTCCTAATATAAGGTGGGCACATCTCCTGTATAGCAGTGGGGCAGTAAACAGATCGGTTGCAAACACTTCTCTAGGAAGTTTTTGTTCCCTCCCACCTGCTGCATGTGCCCACCAGCACATCAACACATGCTCCAGTGTTACAGTCATACGCAGCAGAAACAGTAAGAAACAAAAACGTTTTCTCTAAAAATATAATTATTTAATCTCCAGGTCAAAAATGCCCACAAGGATTAGAAACACTAAAAGCCATTCAGCATCCCTTGTCCTCATCAAAGCACCAGAGCCAAGGCTCTAAATCACTGCCAGAAAAAAAAATCACTTTTAAAATCACAATTTAATCATCTAAATCGTCTAGATTCTTGAAGATATTACCCTAAACCCACAGCTTAATCCCCAAACTGTAGGAAAGAGCCAAACCAAGCTTGTCATGAAACAAAACTCCTTTTACATTTTTGAGAGATACCTCAGCAAGACTTCAGTCCCTGGCACGAGGCTTCTGGGTGTAGAAGTTACTCATTGCTACCTCATTTCTGGCAAAGTTTATTGAACCAGTTGACCTGATCCCTCCTTCCCAGACGAGGCCAGTTAGCCCAGTGCAAACACACGGGCCCACGCTGCAGCACGGCTGCCACGGGCGGGGCAGTGCCACGGGAACCGAGAAACACCACCCTGGGAGCAGGGAAAGGGGCAGGCACCAGGGCAGCAGTGAATGGAGGGAGGGCTGAGCAGAGCAGCTGTCAGCAGGATTACCCACACAGACTGCATTTCACAGGGCAGCTCACAGTAGTGCTGCAGGGTGGTATTTCAAAGTCTGGACAGAAGTTTGTTGCCTCATCATTAGCTATGACATTATCACTTGCCCGGCCAGATAACAAGAAGGGCAGTGGTGTGACCTGTGGCCAGGAGAAAAAGGATTCACTTCAGCTTTATCTCTTCATTTCAACAGCCTTTTCTACTGACTTTCTACAGCTTGTAATGTTATACCTTCCTGTGCAGCACAACCTAAACACTTTCTGCTTCCCAGAGAAAGCAAACAGAGCAGCCGTGGATGGTCCCACTGCCCTTT